>JFGW01000153.1:0-71666 GCA_000729825.1 Epichloe sp. AL9924 | reverse complement strand
GGACAGCAAATGGAGGCAGAGATGGAAGGAAGACGAAGAAGAAGGTGTCATCCGATTTCAGGGCCAACAAGACGCAGCTTCGCCCAAGGCTACCCGAAAGAGGAACTACGTTCTGTCAATGTTTCCCTATCCATCCGGCAGCCTACATCTTGGGCACCTGCGAGTCTATACAATTGCCGACGTCGTCGCTCGATACAACAGAATGAAAGGGGACGACGTCTTGCTGCCAATGGGCTGGGATGCATTTGGTCTGCCGGCTGAAAATGCGGCTCAAGAAAGAGGAATTGCCCCTGGAATTTGGACAAGGACCAACATTGCCAAGATGAAGGAGCAGATTGATAACATGAATGGGAGCTGGGACTGGAGTTGTGTGAGTACTCCAATGGCTGAAAAAGAAAGGCGAGGGGGATTACAACGCTCAAGGACTAACGGCTTCCTAGGAGGTCACTACCTGCGAACCCGAGTTTTACAAACACACACAGAAGCTCTTCCTCATGTTATACGAGCGAGGCCTTGCATACCAAGCCGAGGCCGAAGTCAACTATGACCCTGTGGACAAGACAGTCCTAGCGAACGAGCAGGTAGATGCCAATGGCTGCTCCTGGAGATCAGGTGCCAAAGTAGAAAAGAGAAAGTTGAAGCAATGGTTTTTCCGCACCTCGAAATATCGCGAGGCACTTCTCAGAGGCTTGGACGAGTTGGCCAAGGACAATGCCTGGCCGGAGCGCGTCATTTCTCAACAAAAAAACTGGCTGGGGAAGTCTACTGGTGCCATGATCAAGTTCCCTGTCATGGCCATGGGAGGTGCAAATCTTGGCGCAGCAATCGAGGTCTTCACGACACGGCCCGATACCCTGTTTGGCGTTCAATACATTGCACTTTCCGCGTCGCATCCCGTTATTCGTCAATTAGCAGAAACAGACGCCGAGCTACAAGCTTTTCTGGACACGCTACCTGGTTTGCCCCAAGACTCCAAGGTGGGCTATCTTCTGCCTCAAATTCGAGCCATCAACCCGCTGGCTTACCACGACGACACCCCCGATGCCACCAAGGCCTCGCTGCCCATATATGTGGCACCCTACGTGCTGGGTGACTACGGCGAGGGAGCCGTGATGGGTGTTCCTGGCCATGATCTGCGGGATCATTCATTCTGGGAGACACATCAAACAGACCAGCCAATACGCATGGTTCTAGCAGCATCAGAAGACGGTGGCACAACCGTGCTTCCAAGCCAGGGGCCTTTTGTAAACCATGGCGTCATGACGCATCACAGTGGTGTCTACAAGGGGAAGCCATCACAGGAAGCTGGACAGATCATGGTGCGCATGCTTGAGGCAGCCAGTCTGGCCAAACCCGTCGAGAAGTGGCGTCTGAGGGACTGGTTGATCAGTCGCCAGCGATACTGGGGGGCTCCTATACCCATTATTCACTGTGATTCTTGTGGCGCGGTGCCAGTTCCTGACGAGGAACTTCCCGTACAATTACCAAACGTTGATCAGCACTGGGCTGAAAGCAAAACTGGCAATGCTCTTGAATCGTCGCCCGACTTTGTCAACACTACCTGCCCCAAGTGCAAAGGGGCTGCTCGCCGGGATACAGACACCATGGACACGTTTGTGGACTCAAGCTGGTATTACACTCGCTATGTGGACCCTCACAACACGAAGCAGCCGTTCTCCCTTGAAGCGAGCAAGATGTTGCCAGTTGATACCTACATTGGAGGCATTGAGCACGCAATTCTGCACCTTTTATATGCTCGGTTCATCTATAAGTTCCTGGCATCAACCTCCCTGATGCCAAGTTTCAACGAGAAGACGTCGTCATCCGCAGAACCGTTCAAGCGACTAATCACACAAGGCATGGTTCATGGAAGGACGTACATCAATCCTGAAAATGGAACATTCCTGAAACACAGCGAAGTGGATTTATCTGACCCATTGAATCCCAGGGTCATTGCTACAGGTGCTCCGGCAACAGTGGCTTTTGAGAAGATGTCCAAATCCAAGCACAACGGCGTTGACCCAACAGAATTCATTGCCAAGTACGGTGCCGATGCCACAAGAGCCCACATGCTATTTCAGGCGCCAGTGGGAGATGTGCTCAACTGGGACGAGTCCAAAATCTCCGGTGTTACCCGCTGGCTGCAGAGACTGCATGATCAAGTGGTGGCAACCCCAGTGTCCGATGATGGATCTATAGAGGTCAAGAAATTCCTGGAATTGAGGTATCAGAAGATGGACTCGATGAATGCCGCAGAGCTGGCGCAATGGGATGTAGATACTGCTTTGTGGCGACAGGTGCAGCACACTATTGCTTCCGTCACGAGGTCATACGCCGAAGTCTACTCCCTGAACACAATCGTGTCGGACCTGATGAGTCTCACCAATGCCTTGGTGAGCTCGAAAGCTGACAGTGCAATCAAGAAGCGTGCAGCCAGTACGATTACGCAGCTCTTGGCACCGATTACGCCAGCATTCGCAGAAGAGTGCTGGAGTGTGTTGCATCCATCAAAAGGGTCAGTCTTCAAGTCAGCCCTCTTCCCCGTACAAGACGGCACTTTGGATTCTGCCATGCTAGAGCCCCGACATGGGTCTTGCGCCGTGCAAATCAATGGCAAAATACGAGGTGTGGTGGATATACCTCGTCCACCAGCTGGGTTGCAGGGCGATGACCTGAAAGGCTGGATGATTACAGCAATTCTCGACACTGAAGTTGGCAAGGAGCGGTTTGGACATGGCAAGTATGACTTGACGAAAGCCAAGAGGGCCATTCCCGTGCGGGGCGGCAAGGTGATGAACTTTGTCTTGTAATAAAACATGGAATGCCCGCACTCTGGTAGAGATGTGCAAACAAGTACTCGGTATCATGCATGTATATAGTAGTACAACAGTCACAGACGAACGAGTTGGCCGACTTGTACAAGAACTGACTGGCGACAGATGAGAATCATTTTTGTGGCATTGTATCTGCCTGCATGTACTCGGTAGTGCGTGTTGTTCCAATGCAATGCCCCTCATTCGACCGAAATTGATTGCTCCACGGTAGTCCACGGTATTAGCCGGAGTCAAATAAATTGTTGTGGACGATACAATGTATGACTGATGGCACAAGACCCGCGCGGAGAGTAACTTGTAAATGTGAGCAAGTTCACGGGGTTCATTGCCGTGTTTCGCAAGTACACGGCGCTTCGGCTTGATTGGCCATAAATGTGGCGTCGAGAAGGGACACCGGGACTTGTTGTCCCAGGACCCAGGTTGGGAGCTTGTAGGACCAATCAGCAGGGACGCAGCCGCTCTCCGCGACCCAGTGGCTGGCTATTACACCCACAAGGGCATGATTTATCCCTGCCGCACGATAGTCTCGCTATTTAACTAGCTAAGATAAGAGTCTACCCCTAGCTAGTTATTTTCTAAGACCTCTATAACTTTATAGTATATTTTAGCACTATATTAGTACCTTACTAATAATAAAGATACTTAAGTATTTAAACTATAGTCCTTACTCTCTTATAGGGTTAAATAACTTAATAAATATAACTATATTAAACCCTAGCTTTATAGTCTAATATAGTAGTAATTATATAGTGTTTATAATAAGTATACTTTTCTTCTAAATTAGTACTTTTCTTTTAAGTTAATTAATTATTTAATCTTTAAATAATTAGTATAAAACCTAGTAAAAAAAGGCCTAATTTATTAATATTATAATTAGGTAACCCCTAGTACGCTAGGATTAATATTAGTATTTATTAGTTTAATAGTAATAATATAGGATATTCTTATAATATCTAAGGAATCTTTAAAAAGCAATAAGCTAGCTATTAAGCTATAGAAGCCCTATTACTAGGACTTATAGTATAAGATAGTTAAGGTAAGAGCTATTAAAGATAGAATTTAGATCTTTATTAACCTAGATTTAATTATATAGCTAGATTACTCTTTTAAACCTCTAATCTTAGTAGGAAATAAGACTCCTATAAAGAGAAAGGTAATAAAAGCTATATAAAGTTAACTATTTATATTAAATACTATAGGAGTTTAAACATGCTTATATAGTACTAAAGCTATAATCCCTAGTATGCTAACAGAGCTTTACATGTAGTGTAGTAAATGTAGTATTTTGACTTTCCTTATAGTATATAGTGTAGTAAATTCTAGTGTAGTGTAGTAAATACTACACTACACTACAAATACTACATATAGTGTAAGTCTAAAAATAGAAGTAGGGTATATTAATATCTTATAATACTCCTTAGATTTTCCTCTATTAATTTAATATAAGTCTTTTTTCCTATTATAATTTAGTTATTTAGTTATAAATTTATTTAACTTTCTTAGTTTTAGATTATTAGCTATTAATTAGTATATAGGGTATATATAGTTTTAAAAGTTAGACCTTAAGATTCTTTTCATTTCTTTCTATATTTTAGAGGTTTTTTTACTTTTATATCTTTTCTATTAGATTTACTATTCTTTTTAATATACTTTTTTACTTTAAATATAATAATTACCCTAAAGAAATTATTTTTTATTATAATAAATAAGACTATAACTCTAATAAAAATATATTTATATATATAAGTAATTTATTATAAAGAAAATATTTTAATTTATATAATAAAGAAATCCCTAGCTATATAACTATTTTATTATAATTATAAATAATTATCTTAACTTTTAAGGTTTTTTAAGCTAAAGAAAAAGTAAAAACTATAAGAAAAACTACTTAAAAAGAACTTAAATATAAAATATATATGTAATATATTTTCCTTAATATATAAGGTATTAAAAAATAAGCTTTAAAAGTAAGTTCAATAATATTTATTATCTTTAGCTTCCTTACTTAGTTATTTAGTTTCTTCTAAAAGTAGGTCTAAAAGTAGGTCCTAAGAACTATTAGTAACTTATTTCTACCTTTTTTACTTAGATATATAATTTTAACTTAGAAGAGAGGGTTTGATAAAAGTGGGGTCTAAAAATGGGTCTAGTAACTATTAGACACTTATCTATAGCTTTCTTACTATGATTTTTACTTAAATGTTAGGAGCGCAGAGGTCGGAGACAGGACGTTTATAATAGTGGATTTTCGGAGAACCTTTAGGCCACTCTAATAATAAAGAGGCTAGCTAGCTATAAGATAGCTATATGTTTATTAAGTAAGGTATTTATTAAGGATATTATATATTATATATAGTAGGTTAAAGATTAAAACCTTTATACACTAGGCCCTAGCTAGTATCTTTCTAGTAGTAACTATAAATCTTAGCCTTTACTTTATTTATATTAGACCTTATAGTATAAGCTATAATAAATTAATCTCTTAACCTTTAAGGAAAATAAACTATTAGCTAGATTATTATATAGCTAATACTATAAAGGTCTATATAAAACACGCTAGTACCTTATAATAATAAAGGGGCAGATAATTAGTTATAGGATAGAGAACCCCTATAGTCTAAAATAATAGATAATAATAGGGTATAAGAAATACTACTAGTCCCTAATCTAGATAAAGGTATAGGTAATATAGATAATAATAATAGAGTATTATAAAGACACTATAAGGTTATATAAGCTAAGCTACTATATATATAAAGAAAATAGGAGATTCTATAAATTAAGATATAAATTAAGGAGATTAAGGCAAATCTATTATTAGCTAAACCTCCTTAAGGACCTATAATTACCTCTTAAACTTTAACTATAGTTTTACTAGTAATTTATAGTAATTTAGTAGTAATTATATAGTAAAGTAGTCTTATTAAAATATAAATAAAAATACCTATATATAAAGGGAATATATATAAGAACCTCTAGAATTTCCTAGTAGATTTAAATATATTATTTAAATTAAACTATTATACCTTTAGGAATAATATAACTAAGGTAGTATATACAAGCAGCTACCTAGCTAATCATATAAAGTAATAATAAATATATTATATAGCTATAGATAGGTATATAGATTATATATTACTTATATAGATAGGTTTTCTTAATTAGCTAAAGACTAGAATAATAGATAAGAATATAAGGTACTTAGAAGTAATAAGAACTTTACTAAATCTTAGGTAAAAGGATAACTAATTATTTTAAGCCTTTATAAGAGCTTAGACTAAGGTAAAAGCTAAATTACCTAAGGTAATTCCTATATACCTAAGAATTACTATCTTTCTAAATAGCTTAAATAATACTATAAGAAAGTAAATAATTAGCTAAGAGTTTCTAATATTATAGAGCTAGTTATAAGGCTAGGGTAAGAAAGTAAAGGTTATAATAAATTTAGGCTAAAGTAATAAAAAAAGTTAAGACTATAAAAAGAAAAGGTAATACTTTATATTACTTATAGATAGGGTATAGTAATAAAGTAAGAATTAAAGGAAAAAATTATCCTTAGTGTTCTTTAAATATAGAAAGCCTAGATATACTATACTAACTTATTAGGCACTAGACTATTTTACCTATAAAAGTAATAAGTATATAATAAAGAAATATAATAAGAGTAGTAATAAAGCTATATCTCCTAATATAATACTAGTTTAATTAGTATAAACCTAGGAATATAATCTTACTATAGAATACCCTATAGATAATAAAATAAGAATATAAGTATCTCTATAATAAGATAACTAGTGGTTAGCTATATAAGCGCTATTTAATATAAGTATATAGTTTTTAATAATTTATTCTAAATTATTAATAAAAAAGAATTAGAAAAGTATAATATAATTAGACTAAATACTAGAGAGTATAAGCTAAAAAGTAATTCTATATTAAGGAATTTTATAAAAATTAATAAAAGTAAAAGATAGTATAGGATTTATAAAGTTTTACTAAGTTAGCTACTATATTACTAATATAGAAAAAGGAATAATACTAGGTATAGACTAGATTAAAAAATACTTGCCTATAATTATATATTAGGAGTAGGGATTTTAGAGGTATTTAGTAACTAAAGAGTATCTCTCCTTTACTTATAAAAAGTAGTAAATATATAAGGAGAAAAAACTAGTAGTAATTATATTATTATTTAAAGTAATAAAGATTAAGCTAATAATTCTAAAAGAAAGGGATAAAGGTTAATTAGAGAACTTAGTAGTAATAGATAGATAAATAAATAGTAAAGACACTATAATATTACTAGAATACACTTACTTATAGTAAAAAAAGCAAGGTATTATAATTATACTAATTTTAGGAAATATAAGTAGTAAAGAAGCTATATTAAATTAGGGTAAGAGTACTAAGTATCTTATACTAATAATTCTAGATAAATATAAGGAGTTTATAAATATTTTTTCTAAAGAGCTAGTAGGTAAGCTTCCTAAACTAGGAGGTTATACTTATATAATTAAATTAGAAAAAGGGAAAACATTACCTTAGGGGCCTATATATAATTTAGCTAAGAAAGAGCTATAAGTTCTTAGGGAGTACCTTATAAGTATATAGCTTAAAGGGTAAATTAGAAGATTAGTTAGCCTAGCTAGAGCTTTAATTTTATTTATTCTAAAGAAAGGAGGAAAATTAAGGCTTTATGTGGATTATAAGGGCTTAAATAAGATTATAATTAAGAATAAGGCCCCCTTATCTCTTATTACTAAAATTCTTAATTAATTAGTAAGTATAGTTATTTTTATAGTCCTTAATCTTAAAGATATATACTACTAGCTATATATTTGCTTAAGTAATAAGTAAAAGATAGCTTTCTATTATTACTATAGCTACTTTAAATATCTTATTATACTATTTAGACTAGTTAATATACTAGTGACTTTTTAGGAGTATATTAATAATATACTTAAAGGTCTTATTAATAAGACTTACATTATTTACCTAGATAACATGCTAATATATAGTAGCGTGGTTAAGGAGTATATAGATTATATTAAATAAATCCTATATAAGCTTAGAGATATAAGCCTTTTTATTAACCTTATAAAGTGTTAATTTTCGGTTATAAAGGATAAATTCTTAGGCTTTAAGATATTACTAAGAGGTATTATAATAAATCTAGCGAGGGTTAAAGTAATTATAACATAGCTAATACCACGTAGCGTATTTAATATTTAGTTATTTCTTAGTTTTACTAGATTTTACTACTGCTTTATTAAATAGTATAGTAAAGTTATTATTTTATTAATAGATTACCTTAGAGGGAAGTAACTAGTGATATTTAACCTAGAACCCTATAAGTTAGTAGTGTTTAGAGAACTTTAGTAAAGATTTTAGAAAGCGCTAATTTTAGTGCATTTTAACCCACTTATATATCTTAGAGTAAAGTGTCACGGCTTGTACCGCAGGGTCTGATATAAACGAAGTGAAGGCTAAGATTCGCAGTTACCACTAGAAAGATGCTAGCTAGGGCCTAGTGCATAAAGGTTTTAATCTCTAACCTACTATATATAATATATACTATCCTTAATAAATACCCCGCTTAACAAATATATAGCTATCTTATAGCTAGCTAGCCTCTTTATTATTAGAGTAGCCTAAAGGTTCTCTAAAGATTTACTATTATAAATATCCTATCTCTAATCTCTACGCTTCTAATATAATACCCCCCTAATATATAATTAACCCTAATTATAAAAAGAGCTATTTACTTAGGGCGTAAACACTATAATAGAGCTTATAAAGAAAATAAGATAAGAAACCTTATATCTAGATATATAAGTAAAATAATAATAATAATAATACTACTAATTATAAATAACCCCCTTTATTATAGGTAGTAATATCTAAATAGTAGCCTATATATAGCTTTAATATAGCGAAATAAATATTATTACCTATTATATAGCTAGACTAAAAAAATAGATAACCTATGTTAATTTTTATAATTAGTTTAAATAAATAGGGTACTTAATACTATAGTTCTAAATAGTCTAACTAGAGGGCTTATATTATAGTTACTATAAGTTTGTAGCTATTAGGTATATATATAAGTAGTAGAGCTAATAGTTATTATTATAATTTATAGATTACTTACCTATAGTGTATTAGATTACTTAAGGGGTCTAGGGTTAATATAAAAGAGACTAATTTTCTCCCTCTTTTACACATTTCCTTTCTCTTATAATATCCCTTAACCTTATAAGTTACCCTTACTAGCTAAGTAATAGCTCTCTTACTACTATTATATAGTAGTTACTAACCTTCTTTAGTCTTTAATTATTATTATTACTTACTATTACTTATCTCTATTCTTTATCTTTATCTAGATTATTAGTTTATTCCATTTTAAATATAATTTCTTTATTTAGTTTATTATAGCTAACTTATAGCTAGTTAACTATATCTAATACTTATATTAGGACTTTGCCTTCTCTAGTAGCTCTAGAAGGTTAAGCTACTAGAAAGTCTTCTAAGAAATCTCTTACTAAGTCTCCTTAAAAGCGCTTAGCTTCTAAAATCTTAATATAAGTTTACTATATCCTTATAGTGTATTTATTACTAACTTATTACTAGTAAAATAATAGGAAAGAAAATTCTATATATATACTACTCTTAGTAAGTAATAATATAAAATATCCTACTAAAAATAGTAGCTATAATATTCCTAAATATCTTATTAATAAAAAGACCTTCCCTATAGAATATAATAAATCTATAAGTATAACTTTTTTACTTACTTACTGCTTTTATATTACTAATATCTAATAGGCTACTTAATAAAATATACTTATTACTTCTATAATAATAAAAACTATATTATAGTATATCTCTCTTATCTAGAAACTACTTACTTATTACTAATATACTACTAGTGCCTAGCTTAAATTATATAGCTTTATAATAGGCTATTTAAACTTATTAAAGCTACTCCTAAAGGTAGCTACTACTATTAGGATAAAGTAAGTATAATTTTACTACCTAAATACTAGATTACTACTAACTTACTACTAGTCTATTATAAAAGTAAAGAAAAAGCTATAGAATACTATCTTATCTTATAAAAATTCTAATAAGTATAGATATATTTATTACGCTTAAATAACTACTAATACTACTTATAAAGTAAAATATAATAAATATACTATAATAGTACTACTAAGTAATACTATAAACCTTAAGATATAAATTAATATTTTAAACTCTCTTTACTTTATAGCCTAGAATATCCTAATAGTAAGCTTTCTTAATATATATAGCTAATACTTAACTAACTTACTAGTAGTTTATACCTAATACTACTAATTTACTTACTTATATTAGTCCTATTAAGCTCCCTAGTAAACTTTAGGTTTATATATATAAAGAGAGGGATTCTAATAATAAAGATACTTCTAAAACCACTGCCCCCTTAGCTACTATAGCTATTACTACTACTAAGGAAATAGTGGTTACTATAGTTAATTCTATTATAAAGGAGTAGGTGCTTAGTAGCTATATGATAGATTATTTAAATAATTTAACTTTATTTTCTAACTTCCTACTATATTAACTTATAAACTATAACTACTTTATAATAACCTTATATTAACTTATAAATTATAAGTACTTTATAATAACCTTATATTAACTTATGAATTATAAGTATTTTATAATAACCTTACTATTTATGTTAGGAGCGCAGAGGACAGAGACAGGACGTTTATAATAGTAGATCTTCGGAGAACCTTTAGGCTACTCTAATAATAAAGAGGCTAGCTAGCTATAAGATAGCTATGTGTTTATTAAGCAGGGTATTTATTAAGGATAGCGTATATTATATATAGTAAGTTAGAAATTAAAACCTTTATACACTAGGCCTTAGCTAGTATCTTTCTAGTAGTAATTATAAATCTTAGCCTTTAATTTATTTATATTAGACCCTATAGTATAAGCTATAATAAATTAATCTCTTAACCTTTAAGGAAAACAAAGGAACCTATGGAAGCGCCACCAGCAATGCTTAAATCGTTCCGCACACGCCTCGGCTGCCATTGATGTCATTGCCTCTAACTGAACGTACTTGGATAGCCGATCCGTGATAACCATCAGGAACCTTGGCTGCTCCTGACCCTGGGCTGGCAAAATTTCCTCCACCTGAAACTCTGAGAGATCGTCATCGGCATCTGATGCCCTGTTAAGAACTGGCCTTATGGCTTCTGCTTATAAGCGTTCAAAGTAACATATATTATTCTTTACCATGGAAACACATTAACTAGCGGATATACTATTGCCACAGGATAGGATAGATACTAATAAGTTAGCAACGTTATAACACTTACTTAAACAGTAAGTAAGGCAGATTAAGTACTTAACTAATAAGCATAATATAGCACCTATACTAATTTAGCCTAAGTAAAAACCCCTTCTTACTAGGCCCCCCTTTAATAGTAATAGGGTTTTATTTATAGCTTAGAAAGGCCTAATAGCCTATAAGTTACTTAAGAATAAGGATTTTATTAGTAATAAATAAGACTAGTAGTGTTTTATTTACTAGAACCTATCTCCTAAGGTATAGGTATAGGTTATACCCTTCTTTAAAAAGGGCTATTTACTTAACTATTACCTAGAGTAGCTTCTTAAATACCTTAGGGAGATATTTAATAACCCTTATTAATAGGAATTAGCTATTATAGAACTTAATTAGTTAATATAATAATAAAATAAGTAATTTAATAACTTCTATATTCGTTTTAAATAGAAATTAGCTCTAGCTAGGGGGCTTAATTAGTTAGACTTAGTAAAGTTATCTAAGCTATATATAGCGCTTAATAAATAAATAAGAGACTATAGCATAGGTTAGGATATACCCTAGGCTAATTATATTTCTATAATAGCCTACTATTAAAGCATTACACTAGATATTAAGTCCTACTAATTAGAGGAAAGACACTAGATATAAAGATATAGTAATTAGGCGCCTAACCTAAATAAGACTAAGGTATATAATAAGGACATGCTAATAATAGATATTTAATCTATAGCTATAATAGGGACCTAATAAGGCTCTAGAAAGTCTATAGAATACTAAAGGTTAGGTAATAAAGGGGGTGGTAAATAGGCTAAATAGGTTACCTAAGATATGCTTAATACGTGCTATAATAAGGGGAAATATATATAATATAGCTTCTCTAAGTATTTTATTGTGATATACTCTTTATGCCTTACTATCTAGCTATAGAAGAAGTCTTCTATTAATATTTATAATATAGAGAATATAACTTCTATAGACTTAGATATTAAGTCTATAGTATAGTTAGGAAAAGAGTAACCCTATTATTAAGTTATTTAATAGGGGATAGGGGAAGAAGGTATAGAGAGGCTTTATAGTATATAGTTATTACTAATAAGGACTATAAAGAGATCTAAAATAATATAGATTTATTCCCCTTCTTAGTTCTTACTTTAATTAATAAGACTACCTTTATAAATACTTAAGTTAATATAGGCTATAACTACTATATTACTATAAGTAAATACTTAGTCTAAAAGCTTTAATTAGAATGCCTCCCTCTTCTAACTAAGAGGTTAGTTTATATAGCTATTAGTGTAAAATAAGGGGCAAAAGAGAGCTATAAGAAATGATTATATATATTATATATTGTTTGTTTTTAGTTAGATTTAGATAGATAGGAAACGCTAATTATAGTATATATAATCCTAGGACTAATAAGGTAACTTATCCTTAGTACACTGTAAATAAAATAGAATAAAATCACCCTAAATATAATACACTAATAGGTATGCGTAGAATTAGTAAATAGTTTACGTATCTAGGCTATAGTTAATAAAAAGGTTAATTAACCTATAATATCTATCTTAGGTTTAACCTTTACTAGAATAGTATAGCAAGCAAAGAGATAGAAGGAATACCTTTAGCTTTACGCTATAAGCCTATAGGAAATTATATTTATTTTGCAAATTAATATAACCCTAAAGGCTATAGAGAAGGAGCTTCTTGCTTCCTTACTAGAGGCGCTTTAGGACTTTAAGGATTTATTTTAGGAAAGTAAGGCAAATATTCTACTACTACACTAAGGGAAGTTAGACTACTATATTTGCCTTGGGCGTAATATAAATAGAAATAAACCTAACCTACTATAGGTACTATTATATAATATACCCTAGGAGCATTTGCTTAAGATTTAAAAGTAAGTAATAGACTTAATAGATAAGGGTTAGATTTAAGTAAGTTTATTATTAGTAGTAGCCCTAGTATTATTAGTAAAGAAACCTAGTAATAGTTAGAGGTTCTATGTAAACTATTACGCCCTAAATAAGATTATAGAATAGGACTATTACCCCTTACTATTAGTAAAGGAGACACTATATTTATTATTAGAGGTAAGGTAGTTTATAAAGCTAGACATATAATTAGTGTTTTACTATATATATATTACTAAAGGTAATGAACACTAGATAGTATTTTACATAAGGTTTGGTTTATTTAAGTGGTTAGTATGCCCCTTTAGGTTAGTAAGCGTACTTATAACCTTTTAAAGGTATATTAATAGCGCCTTAAGCAGTATCCTAGGTAATTATATTACTATATATCTTAATAATATCCTAGTTTACTTAAGCGGATTATAAAAAGACTATATATAAAAGGTTTATAGCGTGCTATCTAGACTATAGTAAGCTAGTCTAAACCTAGATATTAAGAAATATATGTTTATAACTAAGGAGGTTAAATACCTTAGGTTTATTATCTAGGTAGGGAAGGTAATTTACCTAGATAGGGAGAAGATTATAGTAATTTAGGATTAGGAGGTGCTAATAAGGGTCTATAAAGTCTATAGGTTTCTTAGATTTACTAACTTTTACTATGATTTTATACTAAAGTTCTTAGACTTAGTAAGCTCTCTAATTAACTTAATAAAAAAGGGAGCCTTATTTTACTAGATAGAGAAGTGTAATAAGGCTTTTAAGGTATTAAAGGTAGCCTTTATATTATACTTAATCCTAACTTAATAGGATCCTAAGAAAGATATATTAGTAAAGGTAGATTATTCTAGTATAGCATTAAGGGGTTATCTCTCTTAGTTTAGTAATAATAGTATCTTACACCTAGTAGCTTACTATTTAGCTTAATTATAGGCTACTTAATAGAATTACACTATTTATAATAAGGAATTACTAGTAATTATTTCCTGCCTTAAGGCGTAATTAGTAGAGCTTTAGAGTGTAAGTAAACTATTTATAATATTAATAGACTATAAAAACCTGAAGTACTTTATAGCGCTAAGGGAGATATTAGAATAATAGGTATAATAGGCAAAGACTCTAGCACTCTTTAACTTCTACTTATAATATAGGCTAGGTATATAAGCAAAATAACTAGACACGCTATTATAATATTATCTAGATAGGCTAGAAATAGATAGAGCGAAAACCTTAATTATTTAATTTATAATAAGCCCTATGAAATTTAGCTTTAAGAGGGGATAACTATATGTTTACCTTAAGCCTATTATAGTAATAAAGGGGGTTATTATAGATACTAGTTTAGCCCTATTAAGGAGTCTTCCTACTAGTAAGTTATTATTTATAGATAAATACCTCTAATCCCTATAGGACTAGTCTATAACCTAGGATAAAGCTTATAGGTTATAGGTTAATACAGTGGCAATAGGGGCTAGGAAGTTCCTAAACACTACTAATATAAGAGAGTAGATTGCGGACTATTAGATTAGCGTAAAAGGGGCGCTTTAATTCTAAGGGCAAATATAGGTTCCTAAATAGGAACTACTAACTATAATATTAATATAATAGGTTTATAACTTACCCTTATTAGGTTACCTAGGGTAGAATATAACTTTTAAGGCACTTTAAAGGGACTTCTATTAGGATAGTATATTATAGGATATAGCTTATTTTATACAAAACTACTACTATTATAAAGGGAGGAAGAGCTAGTAACTATAATAAGGCTTATTAAAACTAATCTTACTACTAGATAGGTACTAGTTATAAATATCTATTAACTTTATAACTAACCTTCTAGCCTAGGGTTAGGAGTAGCTAAGGTTCCTAATGGTTATTATAGATTAGCTATCTAAGTATGTTTAGTTAGAGGTAATAATATTAATAGTAGCTAAGGTATATGCGGAATAATTTAAGCATTACTAGTAGTGCTTCTATAGGTTCCTTACATAGATTATTATAGACTATAGGTTAGATTAGCTTAGTAATTTCTAGACTAAACTCTATAAGGGAGTAAGTATATAATAATTACTTTTTACATTATACTACCTACAAATAGATAGTAGTATAGAGAGGGCTAACTAGGAGGTATAAGCTATTTTACGCGTAATACTATTTTTCTCCTAGTTTAAATAGCTAAACTACCTACTAGCCTATTAACTAGTATTAAATAATAGGGACTTATTAGTAACTAGAGTAAGCGCAAATATAGCCCTATATAGGTTTAATATACCTATAATTTAGGAGTTATTTACTATAGGACTATCTATAACATTAGCAAAGGGAAGGGCTTAGGCTTTCTTATAGTACCTAAAGGATAGTATAGATTTAATATAGGTTATAATAGCTTTTATTTAGTAGTAGTAATAAGAGGAGATAAATAGTAGCTATAGGCTAGTAAAGCGGTTCTAGGTTAGGGACTACATATAGCTTAGTCTTTATAATATTAAAATAAACTAACCTTATAAGAAGTTAGACTAGGTTATAGCTAAATATAAGGTGCTTAAGGTCCCTATACCTTTAACTATTAAACTAGATATCCTAAGGGGACTATACCCTATCTTTTATATTAACCTAGTATAGCATGCGGTAGGTGATTCTCTACTAAGTTAGAAACTAGCTAATAAATAACTACTACTAGACCTAGTTATAATAGATACTAATAATAATCTCTTAGAGTTTTAGGTAAAGGAAATTTTAGTAGCTAAGAATACACTAGGTTAAGGTTTAAACTAGAATATCTTAGTTAAATAGAAAGGCTATGTCTAGCTAATATAAGAACTATTAGAAGGCTTACAAGATATAGAGGCACTTAATTAATTTAAGTTATAATAGGGCAATATATAGATAAATAATAGCCCTAAAAGGGTACGATTTAATTTAGCTATAGAAAATTAATATAACTAGTTTCCCTCTAGTGTATGCGCACTTTAGCGCTAAGTTTTTACCTAAATAAAAATTAATTAGAAAGGGGGGGGGCTATTACTATTTCCTTTATAGTATTAGTATTTCTCCTTTATAGTGTAGGCTAATGCTATTACGTTTTTAGCTAGGATATAGGTGTTAGCTAATATTTATTATACCTAGGCATTGCCCTGCTCTTATATAGAGATTAACTAGGTTAAGTTATTATTCATGGTTTACATACTATAAAAAAAATTCGGCGGCTAGGTTATTATAGCCCTGGCGGGTGGGGGTAGTGTTAGTAAGCATAAGTTACTGCGCCTCAGATACTCCCTAGGCGCGGGTAGTACCCGCGGGAGAGGAGGCCAGAGGTTAGGCCTTAGCTAGATTGATTCGAGCCGCGGCTAACATGCTGTCAAATCGCTTTCGGCGACGATGTTAAGAACTAGCCTTATGGCTTCTGCTTATAAGCGTTTAAAGTAAGAATATTATTCTTATAGAAGAAGAAAGGAACTACACTAGTGATTACATAGCGCCTAGATTTATAGTAACTTATACGTAGCCTATGCGTAGTCTACGTGCAGCCCTAACCTAGCTATATATAGTCTATATACTTTCTAGAGCTAGACTTAACCTAAGCTATATATAGTCTGCGTACTTTCTAGAGCTAGACTTAACCTAAGCTTATAGCTTAAGTTTATAATATACCCCTTTACTTACCTTTCCCTTCTCCCTTTTAGTTAAAAATAAGTAAGTAATAAGATTATAGTCCCCTTATATATAGGAACTAACCTTAGTGTAGGTAAAGACTATATCCTAATAAGTAAGGTGCCCTTTAGT
Organism: Epichloe sp. AL9924; assembly: GCA_000729825.1. Classification (NCBI taxonomy): domain Eukaryota; kingdom Fungi; phylum Ascomycota; class Sordariomycetes; order Hypocreales; family Clavicipitaceae; genus Epichloe; species Epichloe sp. AL9924. Next base: position 54,789 of record JFGW01000153.1, on the reverse strand, counting down.
ATAGGTAAAGACTATACCCCCTTAAGTAGCATACACTATAGGGCTATAAGTCCTTTATATAGGCTATAAAATTTTTTTAGCGTAGGTTTACCTTACTCTAACCTTCTTTATTATATAGGTAAATTTACTTTACTCTAAACCTACCTTTAAAAACACTAGCTTACCCTATTTTTATACCTACTACTAGCTATCTCTATGCCTTACTTACTCTCTTACCTTTATAGCTATTTTATAATCCTACCTTTACCTATAAAATCCTAACTTTACCTTAAGTAATGCCCTTATTACTAACTAGCTATTAGATAATTATATAATATATTACCCTTATTTATCCCTAGCTTACCTTTTAAAAGTAAATAATACTTACTCTAGCTAGAGCTAGACCCTATACCCTTAGAAATATAAATATTCCTATCCCCCCCCTATAATTCTAAACTCTTATAACCTATTATTATTATAATATCTCCTTATATATCCTTCTTATCCCCTTTTCTTAAGCCTAAATAATTATCTATCCCCCTTTTTATTCCCTTTTTACCTTTACTATATTTAATCTTACTATTATCCTAGCCCTTACTAGTACTACCTTACCTCCCTTACCTCCTTCTCCTTCTCCTAGCCTAGGTAAAGGTACTTACCTTAGTAAGTATATCTTAGAAGGTAACTTAAATAATAAGGCTCTTTCTAATAATAAAGAGTATAAGTTCCCCTATAGCCCTTATATAAATAATCTTTATACTAAAGGAGAATATATATATGCCCTAGGCATAAACTAAGCCTATGCCCCTTACTAAGTTACCTATTATTTATATGTCTAGAAGATATACCTTTATAGCGCTAACCTAAAACTCTATTATATATTTAAGTATCTTAAGAACCTTTTAGCTACTAGATAAGCTATTAAAACCCTAGCTATAAAGCGAACTGTGTTTATTAAGGGATAACGCGCTATCCTAATAAAAACCTTTATCCATCGCCAAAAGCGATTCAATAGCATATTAGCTGTGGCTTAAATTAATCTGGCTAAGGCCTAATCTCTAGCCTCCTCTCCCGCGGGTGCTGCCCGCGCCCAGGGAGCATCCGAGGCGCAGCAAAAGGGTTCAATATGCCTACGATTCAGGAGTCGTCTACCACGGGACCATCCACAACGTCGGCGAAGGGAAGGGCTTAGGCCTTCTTATAGCACCTAAAGGATAGCACGGATTTAACGCAGGCCGCAATAGCTTTTGTTTAGCAGCAGGAACAGGATGAGACAAATAGTAGCCGCAGGCTAGTAGAGCGGTTCCAGGTCAGGGACTACGTGTGGCTTAGTCTTCGTAATATCAAAACGAACCGACCTTGCAAGAAGTTAGACTGGGTTATGGCCAAATACAAGGTGCTCGAGGTCCCCACGCCTTTGACTGTTTATTAGCTAGATTATTATATAGCTAATGCTATAAAGGTCTATATAAAACACGCTAGTACCTTATAATAATAAAGGTATAGATAATTAGTTATAGGATAGAGAACCCCTATAGTCTAGAATAATAGATAATAATAGGGTATAAGAAACACCACTAGTCCCTAATCTAAATAAAGGCATAGGTAATATAGATAATAATAATAGAGCGTTATAGAGATACTATAAGGTTATATAAGCTAAGCTACTATATATATAAAGAAAATAGGAGATTCTATAAATTAAGGCATAAATTAAGGAGATTAAGGCAAATCTATTATTAGCTAGACCTCCTTAAGGACCTATAATTACCCCTTAAACTTTAACTATAGTTTTACTAGTAGTCTATAGTAATTTAGTAGTAATTATATAGTAAAGTAGTCTTATTAAAATGTAAATAAAAATACCTATATATAAAGGGGATATATATAAGAATCTCTAGAATTTCCTAGTAGATTTAAATATATTATTTTAATTAGACTATTATACCTTTAGGAATAATATAACTAAGGTAGTATATATAAGTAGCTACCTAGCTAATAATATAAAGTAATAATAAATACGTTATATAGCTATAGATAGGTATGTAAATTACGCGTTACTTATATAGATAGGTTTTCTTAATTAGCTAAAGACTAGAATAATAGATAAGAATATAAGGTACTTAGAAGTAATAAGAACTTTACTAAATCTTAGGTAAAGGGATAACTAATTATTTTAAGCCTTTATAAGAGCTTAGACTAAGGTAAAAGCTAAATTACCTAAGGTAATTCCTATATACCTAAGAATTACTATCTTTCTAAATAGCTTAAATAACACTATAAGTAAGTAAATAATTAGCTAAGAGTTTCTAATATTATAAAGCTAGTTATAAGGCTAGGGTAAGAAAGCAAAGGTTATAATAAATTTAGGCTAAAGTAATAAAAAAAGTTAAGACTATAAAAAAAAAAGGCAATGCTTTATATTACTTATAAATAAGGTATAGTAATAAAGCAAGGATTAAAGAAAAAAATCATCTTTAGTATACTTTCAATATAGAAAGCCTAGATATACTATACTAACTTATTAGGCACTAGACTATTTTACCTATAAAAGTAATAAGTATATAATAAAAAAACATAATAAGAGTAGAAATAAAACTATATTTCCTAATATAATACTAGTTTAATTAGCATAGACCTAGGAATATAATCTTACTATAAAATACCCTATAGATAATAAAATAAGAATATAGGTATCTCTATAATAAGATAACTAGTGGTTAGCTATATAAGCACTATTTAATATAGGTATATAGTTTTTAATAATTTATCCTAAATTATTAATAAAAAAGGATTAGGAAAGTATAATATAATTAGACTAGATACTAGAGAGTATAAGCTAAAAAGTAATTCTATATTAAGGAATTTTATAAAAATTAATAAAAGTAAAAAATAATATAGGATTTATAAAGTTTTACTAAGTTAGCTACTATATTACTAATATAAGAGAAGGGATAATACTAGGTATAGACTAGATTAGAGAATACTTACCTATAATTATATATTAGAAGTAAGGATTCTAGAGGTATTTAGTAACTAAAGAGTATCTCTCCTTTACTTATAGAAAGTAGTAAATATATAGGGAGAAAAAACTAGTAGTAATTATATTATTATTTAAAGTAATAAAGATTAAGCTAATAATTCTAAAAAAAAGGGATAAAGGTTAATTAGAGAACTTAGTAGTAATAGAAGGATAAATAAATAGTAAAGACACTATAATATTACTAGAATATACTTACTTATAGTAGAAAAAGTAAGGTATTATAATTATACTAATTTTAGGAAATATAAGTAATAAAGAAGCTATATTAAATTAGGGTAAGAGTACTAAGCGTCTTATACTAATAATTCTAGATAAATATTAGGAGTTTATAAATATTTTTTCTAAAGAGCTAGTAGGTAAGCTTCCTAAACTAGGAGGTTACACTTATATAATTAAATTAGAAGAAGGGAAAACACTACCTTAGAGGCCTATATATAATTAAGCTAAGAAAGAGCTATAAGTTCTTAGGGAGTACCTTATAAGTATATAGCTTAAAGGGTAAATTAGAAGATTAGTTAGCCTAGCTAGAGCTCTAATTTTATTTATTCTAAAGAAAGGAGGAAAATTAAGGCTTTATATAGATTATAAGGGCTTAAATAAGATTATAATTAAGGATAAGGCCCCCTTACCTCTTATTACTAAAATTCTTAATTAATTAGTAAGTATAGTGATTTTTATAGTCCTTAATCTTAAAGATATATACTACTAGCTATATATTTACTTAGGTAATAAGTAAAAGATAGCTTTTTATTATTACTATAGTTACTTTAAATATCTTATTATGCTATTTAGACTAGTTAATGCACTAGTAACTTTTTAGGAGTATATTAATAATACACTTAAAGGTCTTATTAATAAGACCTATATTATTTACCTAGATAACACACTAATATATAGTAGTATAGTTAAGGAGCATATAGATTATATTAAATAAATCTTATATAGGCTTAGAGATATAAGCCTTTTTATTAACCTTATAAAGTATTAATTTTTAGTTATAGAGGTTAAATTCTTAGGCTTTAAGATATTACTAAGAGGTATTATAATAGATCTAGTAAGGGTTAAAGTAATTATAATATAGCTAATACTATGTAGCGTATTTAATATTTAGTTATTTCTTAGTTTTACCGGATTTTATCGCTATTTTATTAAATAGTATAGTAAAGTTATTATTCTATTAATAAATTACCTTAGAGGGAAGTAACTAGTAATATTTAACCTAGAACCCTATAAGTTAGTAGCGTTTAGAGAACTTTAGTAAAGATTTTAGAAAGCGCTAATTTTAGTGTATTTTAATCCACTTATGTATCTTAGAGTGGAGATAGATATATCTAGATATACAATTAGGGCTATACTTATAATATTAGTACTAGGTTACTAGCACTTAGTTATATTTATATTAAGGAAAATAACTAATACTAAATTGCGCTATATAATACCTAATGGCAAATTATTAGCTATTTAAGAGGCTTTTTAGGCCTAGAGATATTACCTTGCTTACTTAGCTTATATAATTAAGGTTATTATAGACTATTTAAACTATAAGTACCTAGCTATAAAGCCTAAGCTTACTAGTAAGTAGGTAACTATGCTTAATAAGCTTTATTTATTTAACTTTAAGATTATATATTATATAGGGAAATTAAATCCTGCTAATCCCCTATTAAGAAGACTAGATTTTATAAGTAAGATAAGGAAAGCAAAAGCAGTAACTATATAGCTCCCTACCTTTTTATCTAAATTTATAAATACTAAGTAATAGGAATACTATAGTAATACTACTAGCGCTATAGGTTCTATAAAAATGTTATTTAGTATAACTAATAGTTAGTTATAAAGACACTATAATAATACTATTAATATCTAGGGTTTTAAAAAATTATAACTTAACTATATTTTTAAGGAGCCTAATAATCTAGATACGCTTAGAAGAGGTATATTAGTAGGGTTATTTAATACTTTTTTTAGTAAGCAATAAGGTAGCTATAGTAATACTACTAGCACCTAGTCTATATTATGTTTATTACCTAGCTATTTTAATTTTCCTATTAGACTAGCTACTACTAAAAGAGGTAGACTAGTATAGGTAGTTACTAGTAAGCAGCAAGGGCGCCCCTTAAAACCATTACTTATCTATTCCCCTATAAGACTAGAGGTATCTAGTAAACTAATTACTTATAGAGATATTATAGCTAGGATCTAATCTATTTAGAGAACCTCTTCTAAGTTTAACTCTAGTTTTCTAAAAAGAAGCTTAGAATTAGAAGCCCTAATTTAAGTCTTATTATATAAAGCATAGTAAGGCAATAACTTTACTATAGGTTAAAAGAAGTTACTTAAAAGTAGCAATTTAGTAGTATTATAAATATAGTCTATAGGACTCTCTAAGCTATTAATGTTTAAGAATTATATTTTTATCCCTTAGGGAATAAGAAAAGAAATTTTACTACTAACCTATAATAACCCTACTACTAAGCATTAAGGAGTAAGTAAGACTCTTTATTAAGTTATAAACTAATACTATTAGCTAATAATAAAGAAAGATATAAAGGTATATATTAGCACTTATATAAGTTATTAGACTTTAAAACTAAGGCATTACAAACTATATAGTAAGCTAGCTACACTGCTAGTGCCTAATTGCCCTTTTTAAGAATTATTAATAGATTTTATTACTAGGCTTTTACTAGTAAAAGACTTAAACTAGACTTATAATGTAATTTTAGTTATTATTAACTATTTGACAAAATATAGTATTTATATTCCTATTTTAACATAACTAACTAGTAATAGGCTAGTTGTTACGTGGCGGAACGCAAGGGTAGCCAATATAAGGCTAGATTTAGACTTTGCTAGAACAGAATTAACTTACTTCTAATATCTTACTATACCCCTAATAGTAGCTTACGCAAGTGAACTTAGTATAACTTTATAATTGCAAATCCGTTAGCCTCTCTAACGGATTCGCCCCCTATTATACTAAACTAGCACGTAATAAGTGGTAGTAATTAGAGATTCTTTTATTATGCCCTTTTAGAAACCTAGAAATAAAACCTTATATCTAAAACTAACTATTTATAATATTAATTTACAGAGTTTTAGCGTAACTTCCTAGTTACTAAAAACAAACTATACCTTATCTACTAGTTTTAAACTTTTAATAAATAAAATCTAGGATTTAAGTATTAAAAATAAAAACCTATTAAAATTAGTAAATAAGAAGATTTAAATAAGCTTATAAGATATAAATTTAATAATAGAGTAGTAATAAGACATAAGCATCTAATATAGCAAGAACCGCTTATTTACTAGAACCTAATAGATATATAAATAGTATATCTTATTTAGAAGTAAGTTAGATCCTATATTCTAAAAGCTAAATCTAAAGGATACCTTAATAAATCCAATAGATTAGAAGGTAATAAGGTATTAGAGAGGCTATCTAAAGGCACTAATAGCCTAGCTTATAGCACTACTACTACTAAAACTAAGAGAAGCATAGAGAAGGATAAAAATAATAAAGAAAAGGGGATTACTTACTATCCTAAAGATAATACTACTACTTAGCATATTAAACCCCCTAACTAGATAATAGAGTTATATCTAGAAGACCTATAGCTAGGACCCTTAAGGAACCTACTAGATTAACTAGATCTAGGGGAAATTCGCACTATAGTAAGTAAATCTAATACTATAAGGATCCTTTAGGAAGTATTAGAATAGTAGTAAATTACGTAGTAGGCTATAATAGACTAAATAGTGTTAGAAATAGACTAGCTAGTAATAAGACTAATAACTAAAATTAGAAGCTTATAAAGCGTAAGTGCCTTAGTAGGATTAACACTATTAGCATAAAATACTACCTAGGGAATATTACATTTACTAAATAACTAGGGTTAGTATAATAGCTATTTAGAAGCTAGAGTAGGACTATTAGCATAACTAATGTATCTATAATACTAGTAACTATAATACTAGTAACCGTAGGATTAGCAGGGATTTATATAGTAATAGGCTAACCCACACTAGATATAGTAGTAAACCCTATTTCCCCTAGATTAAGAATAGTATACTAATCTAGGAACCTAGAGAAGGGTAGATCTAGCGCTTAATTAGGATTAGTATAGCTAATGGATAGAAAACACAGAATAGAATACAAATTTAATATAGAAAATCACAGATATTAGACACTTTAAGCCTTATAATAAACTAGAGAAGGCTAATAGAGACCTTATTATATATAATAGGAAGTAAACTATTTTTTATAATATTAAATTATAGGTCTAAGCTATTAAAGATTACTTACACTATACTAATCCTAGCTAATAGGATATTATTTAGAAAAAGATTTAGATATTATTCTAAGGGGATATAATAGTATAGTACTAGTAATATCTTAATTTAGGAGAGCGGAATACTATATTTAGTAATATACCTTTTGTTTTTAAGGTAGTTTAGAAGGAATTTAGTATTTAGGTTTAGGATATAATAGTGTAGCTTAATAAAGTAAAATACACTAAAGAGGATATTATAAATAAGGTATCCTTTTGTAAATTTACATTAAAAATCTTTTAGTATGCTAGGGCAAATAGTGAATTAATAGACTATTAGCTTCTAGTGTGTCTATGCCTTAAACTATATCTAGGATTACACTAAATATATCCGGTTTTAACTATAACTAATATAAGATTAGCCTATATTACTATAGTGGATAATAAAAGGTAGGATTTATATAATTACTTATATAGTAAAGGTTATCCTATAGCTAGAAAAGGTAAAGGAAAGCTTAAGGTTTACTTTAATAAAGAGATATCTAGTAGTAACTTAGAAGATAAAAAGGATAAAGCTTAAGTAAATTAGAAAAGGCTAATAAGAGTATAATTTTAGCTAGGAAATTAACATTACTAATAGGATAATTAGAACGCCTAAATATCTTTAGGATTTTTCTAACTAAGGCTATACTAGTAAAATATCTAGATTAAGGGATAAAATAAGTAACTATAGTGAAATAAATCTTAAGAAAAGAGAAGAGAGTAAACAGAGTTTAGCTAGAATTAATAATATAACCCCTAAAATTATTAGGATAAATAATAACCTTAAGACTTTAGACTATTAGAAAGAACAGGCTAGTTATAGTAGCCTAGGTAATTTTAACATTAGGAGAAATTGCTTACTAAAGAAAAGGAATATGCAAATATTATAGTGTTTAATAATAATTCTAACGCATAATAGCAGGAAATATACCTTTAGGAGTGTGGTTACTACATAGCTAAAGAAGGGGAGGTTATAGATAAAGATAGTAAGGAGATCCTAGAATAGGAGTCTAATTTTATTAAGACTTATTTTATAGAAAACACTATAAAGGAGGTAAATAAGACTAGTATAATAGCAAATCTAACTAGATTAAGTTAACTTATTCTAGGGTAAGTAATTAAAGCTATAGTAAGACTATAGGAAGTTAAGTATAATAGAAAACAAGCAAATATATACTTAAAAATCCCTCTTAAATTTAATAATAAAGGTAAGAGTTATTAAATCTACCTTAATTTAGGAATATCATTAATTTTAGTAGATAAGGTATAGCTAGAATAAAATAGGTTAAATATAAAATAGGGAACGTAAGAGCCAAAGCCTATGTCTAGAGTTAAGTTAGCCTTTTACATTATAGAATTAGCTACTTTTAATTTTTATATTCTAGGAATAGCATATAAAACTAAAATTGCTAGTTATTTTATAGTTATAGCGGATATAATGCTAAATCTAGGACTAAAGTTATTACTTAAAACAAATTTCCTTTATAAATATAAAGCAAAGATTAATTTTATAAACCCTAAAGTGGGTTTTAGATTAGTTTATAGCATAATAGTACTAGCAGAGATTTTTTAGCTAGCTAATAAAGTACCCTATTAAAGGGTAGTTATAGTGTAAATAGTATTAATTCCGCTAAAAGGAACCGTATATATACTAGTTATGTGGAAGATAGCATAGGGGAATTAGGAAATAAGTGTGTACTATATGTAGTTATATTTAGAATATTTCCCTAATGCTTTATTTAATAGATCTAGCCTAGGTTAAATAATTATATATAATCCCACTAATAAAACTATTATTATTTATAAGCATAAGAAAGTTACGTAACTAATAGCGGCTAGCGAAGTTAATGCTAATTATATAATTAATAATCCTTTAGTATATTATGCTTATTTTAGCAAGGATATTATAGAAAAAATAAGAGATATAAATAGGGATAGTAATAAATCTAATAAGGAAAAGGATAAGCTTAACCTAAAGAAGGTTAACGTAGGAGTGCTATTATATAGGATTTTATATCTAGAAGAAATTCTATATATTATAAATAAATTTAGAGTGTAAGTTGCTAATATTAATTATAACGCTGTAAGCGAATTTATTTAGCTCACGGATAAATATAATATTTATTATAATAGAGGTATTATCCCTATACCTAAAGATTAAAAAATGCGGATTAACTTAGTTAATAGATAGTAATATTAAACAAGACTAATCTAGCTATATAGGCTAGGAGGATAGGATATAAGCAAATTAACAAAGTATATAATAAACTCTACCTTAAAGGGAAGATATTATATCTAGATAAGCTAGTAGTAATAGCGTGTCTAGTGTTTATAGTTTAGCAAGAAACTAGCTAGGAAAGGAAAGAAAGAGTTATAGTTAATATAAGACCGCTTAATAATGTGGCTATGCTAGATATCTACCCCTTGCTAGACTAAAGCGATATTATAGATAATACTTATAGCAAGAAGGTTTTTTCTCTCTTTAATAGAATAGGATTTTTTTACTAACTACTAATTAGAAGAGACCACTAAGCCTATATAGTAATGATATTAAATCAGGGTCTTAAAGCATTAAATGTAGCACTAATAGGTTTTAAAAATTCCCCCGCTTTTGCTTAATAATTCATAGATTAACTCTTTTAGAAGTATAAGCACTTTATTTGTGTTTATATTAACAATATTATCGTGTTTTTGGATAGTATTAAGGAACATTTAAAGCATCTAGATATTATACTTAAGATCCTTAAAGAAAATAGGATAATAATCGCGGCTAAGAAGTCTTTTATTAGTTACCCCTGTTATAGACTCGAGCTATAAGCTCGGGTTAAGTCTAGCTCCGGAAAGTACGCGGACTATATACAGCTTAGGTTAAGTCTAGCTCTAGAAAGTACATAGACTATATATAGCTAGGTTAGGGCTACACGTAGACCACGCATAAGCTACATATAAGTTACTATAAATCTAGGCACTATATAACTACTAGTGTAGTTTCTTTTTTCTTTTATAAGAATAATATTCTTACTTTAAATGCTTATAAGTAAAAGCTATAAGGCTAGTTCTTAATATATATTATTCTTTACTATAGAAATATATTAACTAGTGGATATACTATTACTATAGGATAGGATAAATACTAATAAGTTAGTAATATTATAATACTTACTTAAATAGTAAGTAAGGTAAATTAAGTACTTAACTAATAAGTATAATATAGCACCTATACTAATTTAGCCTAAGTAAAAACCCCTTCCTACTAGGCCCCCTTTTAATAGTAATAGGGTTTTATTTATAGCTTAGAAAGGCCTAATAGCCTATAAGTTACTTATAGATAAGGATTTTATTAGTAATAAATAGGACTAGTAGTGTTTTATTTACTAGAACCTATCTCCTAAGGTATAGGCATAGGTTATACCCTTCTTTAAAAAGGGCTATTTACTTAACTATTACCTAGAGTAGCTTCTTAAATACCTTAGGGAGATATTTAATAACCCTTATTAATAGGAATTAGCTATTATAGAACTTAATTAGTTAATAATATAATAAAATAAGCAATTTAGTAACTTCTATATTTATTTTAAATAGAAATTAGCTTTAGCTAGGGGGCTTAATTAGTTAGACTTAGTAAAGTTATCTAAGCTATATATAGCACTTAATAAATAAATAAGAGACTATAGCGTAGGTTAGGATATACCCTAGGCTAATTATATTTCTATAATAACCTACTATTAAAGCATTATACTAGATATTAAGTCCTACTAATTAGAGAAAAGACACTAAATATAGAGATATAGTAATTAGGTGCCTAACCTAAATAAGACTAAGGTATATAATAAGGATATGCTAATAATAGATATTTAATCTATAGCTATAATAGGGACCTAATAAGGCTCTAGAAAGTCTATAGGACACTAAAGGTTAGGTAATAAAGAGGGCGGTAAATAGGCTAAATAAGTTACCTAAGATATACTTAATACGCGCTATAATAAGGGGAAATATATATAATATAGCTTCTCTAAGTATTTTATTGTGGTATACTCTTTATACCTTACTATCTAGCTATAGAAGAAGTTTTCTATTAATATTTATAATATAGAGAATATAACTTCTATAGACTTAGATATTAAGTCCGCGGTATAGTTAGGAAAAGAGTGACCTTATTATTAAGTTATTTAATAGGGAATAGGGGAAGAAGGTATAAAGAGGCTTTATAGTATGTAGTTATTACTAATAAGGACTATAAAGAGATCTAGAATAATATAGATTTATTCCCCTTCTTAGTTCTTACTTTAATTAATAAGACTACCTTTATAAATGCTTAAGTTAATATAGGCTATAATTACTATACTACTATAAGTAAACGCTTAGTCTAAAAGCTTTAATTAAAATACCTCCCTTTTCTAACTAAGAGGTTAGTTTATATAGCTATTAGTGTAAAATAAGGGGGAAAAGAGAGCTATAAGAAATGATTATATATATTATATATTGTTTGTTTCTAGTTAGATTTAGATAGATAGGAAACGCTAATTATGGCATATATAATCCTAGGACTAATAAGGTAACTTATCCTTAGTATACTGTAAATAGAATAGAATAAAATCACCTTAGATATAACACACTAATAGGTGTGTGTGGAATTAGTAAATAGTTTATGTATCTAGGCTATAGTTAATAGAAAGGTTAATTAACCTATAATATCTATCTTAGGTTTAACCTTTACTAGGATAGTATAGCAAGTAAAGAGATAGAAGGAATATATTTAGCTATACGCTATAAGCCTATAGGAAATTATATTTATTTTGCGAATTAATATAACCCTAAAGGCTATAGAGAAGGAGCTCCTTACTTCCTTACTAAAGGTGCTTTAGGACTTTAAGGATTTATTTTAGGAAAGTAAGGCAAATATTCTGCTATTATACTAAGGGAAGTTAGACTACTATATTTACCTTAGGCGTAACGTGAATAGAAATAAACCTAACCTACTATAGGCACTATTATATAATATGCCCTAGGAGCATTTGCTTAAGATTTAAAAGTAAGTAATAGACTTAATAAATAAGGGTTAGATCTAAGCGAGTTTATTATTAGTAGTAGCCCTAGTATTATTAGTAAAGAAACCTAGTAGTAGTTAGAGGTTCTATGTGGACTATTATACCCTAAATAAGATTATAGAATAAGACTATTACCCCTTACTATTAGTAAAGGAGACACTATATTTATTATTAGAGGTAAGGTGGTTTATAAAGCTAGATATATAATTAGCATTTTATTATATATATATTACTAAAGGCAAAGAACACTAGATAGCATTTTATATAAGGTTTGGTTTATTTAAGTAGTTAGTATACCCCTTTAGGTTAGCGGGCGTACCTATAACCAGAGCTTTACACTCGTGTAGTGTAGTTTTTTTTGTAGTTTTTTTATTTAATTTTATATCTAGCTAGTTATTAAAGGTATTATCCTAAAGATCACGTGATCTTATAAAGTAAAATTCTAAGAAAAATACTATATATAAATGTGGGTCTGAAAGTGGGTCACGGTCCCACAAATTAGAAATACTACATTTGTAGTGTTTTTTTAGTGCCAAAATGTAGTGAAATGTAGTTTTTCTAATTTATGGCTTGAGGACCCACTTTTAGACCCACTTTTATATATAACTACATTGTAGTTTTTAAGTTAGCTATCTAAAAACCTAAGTTTTATATTAATATATATTTTCTAAGATTAGATATGAATTATTTGTTAGAAAAAAAAAAACTACAAGATGTAGTGTAGTGCAAAGCTCTGCCTATAACCTTTTAAAGGTATATTAATAGTGCCTTAAGTAGCATCCTAGGTAATTATATTACTATATATCTTAATAATATCCTAGTTTACTTAAGCGGATTATAAAAGGACTATATATAAAAGGTTTATAGTATGCTATCTAGACTATAGTAGGCTAGTCTAAACCTAGATATTAAGAAATATATATTTATAACTAAGGAGGTTAAATACCTTAGGTTTATTATCTAGGTAGGGAAGGTAATCTACCTAGATAAGGAGAAGATTATAGTAATTTAGGATTAGGAGGCGCTAATAAGGGTCTGCGAAGTCTATGGGTTTCTTAGATTTGCTAACTTTTACTATAATTTTATACTAAAGTTCTTAGACTTAGTAGGCTCTCTAATTAACTTAATAAAGAAAGGAGCCTTATTTTACTAGATAAAGGAGTATAATAAGGCTTTTAAGGTATTAAAGGTAGCCTTTATATTATACCTAATCCTAACTTAATAGGATCCTAAGAAAGATATATTAGTAAAGGCAAATTATTCTAGTATAGCATTAGGGGGTTATCTCTCTTAGTTTAGTAATAATAGTATCTTACACCTAGTGGCCTACTATTTAGCTTAATTATAGGCTACTTAATAGAATTACACTATCTATAATAAGGAACTACTAGTAATTATTTCCTACCTTAAGGTGTAATTAGCAGAGCTTTAAAGTGTAAGTAAACTGTTTATAATATTAATAAACTATAAAAACCTTAAGTACTTTATAGCACTAAGGGAGATATTAGAATAATAGGTATAATAGGCAAAGACTCTAGCACTCTTTAACTTCTACCTATAATATAGGCTAGGCATGTAAGCAAAATAACTAGACGCGCTATTATAATATTATCTAGATAGGCTAGAAATAGATAGAGCAAAAACCTTAATTATTTAATCTGTAATAAGCCCTATGAAATTTAGCTTTAAGAGGGGATAACTATATGTTTACCTTAAGCTTATTATAGTAATAGAGGGGGTTATTATAGATACTAGTTTAGCCCTATTAAGGAGTCTTCCTACTAGTAAGTTATTATGTATAGATAAACACCTCTAATCCCTATAGAACTAGTCTATAACCTAGGATAAAGCTTATAGGTTATAGGTTAATATAGTAGTAATAGGGGCTAGGAAGTTCCTAGATACTACTAATATAAGAGAGTAGATTATAAACTATTAGATTAGTGTAAAAGGGGTGCTTTAATTCTAAGGGTAAATATAGGTTCCTAAATAGGAACCACTAACTATAATATTAATATAATAGGTTTATAACTTACCCTTATTAGGTTACCTAGGGCAAAATATAACTTTTAAGGCGCTTTAAAGGGACTTCTATTAGGATAGTATATTATAGGATATAGCTTATTTTATATAGAACTACCACTATTATAGAGGGAGGAAGAGCTAGTAACTATAACAAGGCTTATTAAAACTAATCCCACCGCTAGATAGGTACTAGTTATAAATATCTATTAACTTTATAACTAACCTTCTAGCCTAGGGTTAGGAGTAGCTAAGGTTCCTAATAGTTATTATAGATTAGCTATCTAAGTATATTTAGTTAGAGGTAATAATATTAATAGTAGCTAAGGTATATATAAAATAATTTAAGCATTACTAGTAGCGCTTCTATAGGTTCCTTACACAGATTATTATAGACTATAGGTTAGATTAGCTTAGTAATTTCTAGACTAAACTCTATAAGGGAGTAAGTATATAATAATTACTTTCTATATTATACTACCTATAAATAGATAGTAGTATAGAGAGAGCTAACTAGGAGGTATAAGCTATTCTATGCATAATACTATCTTTCTCCTAGTTTAAATAGCTAGATTACTTACTAGCCTATTAACTAGCATTCAATAATAGGGACTTATTAGTAACTAAAGTAAGTATAAATATAGCCCTATATAGGTTTAATATACCTATAATTTAGGAGTTATTTACTATAGGACTATCTATAATATTAGTAAAGGGAAGGGCTTAGGCCTTCTTATAGTACCTAAAGGATAGTATAGATTTAATATAGGCTATAATAGCTTTTATTTAGTAGTAGTAATAGGAGAAGATAAATAGTAGCTATAGGCTAGTAAAGCGGTTCTAGGTTAGGGACTACGTGTGGCTTAGTCTTTATAATATTAAAATAAACTAACCTTATAAGAAGTTAGACTAGGTTATAGCTAAATATAAGGTGCTTAAGGTCCTTATACCTTTAACTATTAAACTAGATATTCTAAGGGGACTATACCCTGTCTTTTATATTAACCTAGTATAGTATATGATAAGTAATTCTTTATTAAGTTAGAAACTAGCTAATAAATAACTACTACTAGACCTAGTTATAATAAATACTAATAATAATCTCTTAGAGTTTTAGGTAAAGGAAATTTTAGTAGCTAAGAACACACTAGGTTAAGGTTTAAACTAGAATATCTTAGTTAAATAGAAAGGCTATATCTAGCTAATATAGGAACTATTAGAAGGCTTATAAGATATAGAGGCACTTAATTAATTTAAGTTATAATAGGGCAATATATAAATAAATAATAGCCCTAAAAGGGTGTAATTTAATTTAGCTATAGAAAATTAATATAACTAGTTTCCCTCTAGTATATACACACTTTAGTGCTAAGTTTTTACCTAAATAAAAATTAATTAGGAAAGGGGGGGGCTACTACTATTTCCTTTATAGCATTAGTATTTCTTCTCTATAGTATAGGCTAATACTACTATATTTTTAGCTAGGATATAGGTATTAGCTAATATTTATTATACCTAAGTATTACCTTACTCCTATGTAAAGATTAACTAGATTAAGTTATTATTTATAGTTTATATACTATAAAAAAATTTAGTAGCTAGGTTATTATAGCCCTAGTAAGTAAGGGTAGTATTAGTAAGTATAGGTTACTATACCTTAGATACTCCCTAGGTATAAGTAATACCTATAGGAGAGGAGGCTAGAGATTAGGCCTTAGCTAGATTAATTTAAGCTATAGCTAATATACTATTAAATTACTTTTAGCAATAGATAAAGGTTTTTATTAGGATAGTATATTATCCCTTAATAGATATAGTCTGCTTTATAGCTAGGGTTTTAATAGCTTATCTAGTAGCTAAAAGGTTCTTAAGATACTTAAATATATAATAGAGTTTTAAGTTAGCGCTATAAAGGTATATCTCCTAGATATATAAATAATAGGTAACTTAGTAAAGGGCATAGGCTTAGTTTATACCTAGGGTATATATATATTTTCCTTTAGTACTAGAGGTTATTTATATAAGGGCTATAGGGGAACTTATACTCTTTACTATTAGAGAGGGCCTTATTATTTAAGTTACCTTCTAAGATATACTTACTAAGATAAGTGCCCTTACCTAGGCTAGGAGAAGGAGAAGGAAATAAGGGAGGTAAGGTAGTGCTAGTAAGGGCTAGGATAATAGTAAGATTAAATATAGTAAAGGTAAAAAGGGAATAAAAAAGGGGATAGATAATTATTTAGGCTTAAGGAGAGGGGATAAGAAGGATATATAAGGAGATATTATAATAATAATAGGTTATAAGAGTTTAGAATTATAAGAGAGAGATAGGAATATTTATATTTCTAAGGGTATAAGGTTTAGCTTTAGCTAGAGTAAGTATTATTTACTTTTAAAAGGTAAGCTAGGGATAAATAAGGGTAATATATTATATAATTATCTAATAGCTAGTTAGTAATAAGGGCATTACTTAAGGTAAAGTTAGGATTTTATAGGTAAAGGTAGGATTATAAAATAGCTATAAAGGTAAGGGAGTAAGTAAGGCATAGAGATAGCTAGTAGTAAGTATAAAAATAGGGTAAGCTAGTGTTTTTAGAGGTAGGGTTAGAGTAAAGTAAATTTACCTATATAATAAAGAAGGTTAGAGTAGGGTAAACCTATGCTAAAAAATATTTTTAGCCTATATAGAAAACCTATAGCCCTATAGTATATATTACTTAAGGGGGTGTAGTCTTTACTTATACTAAAGAGCACCTTACTTAATAGGATATAGTCTTTACTTACACTAAGGTTAGTTCCTATATATAGGGGGATTATAATCTTATTACTTACTTATTTTTAACTAAAAGAGAGAAGGAAAAGGTAAGTAAAGGGGTATATTATAGACTTAAGCTATAAGCTTAGGTTAAGTCTAGCTCTAGAAAGTACATAGACTATACATAGCTTAGGTTAAGTCTAGCTCTAAAAAGTACGCAGACTATATGTAGCTAGGTTAGGGCTATATATAAACTACGCATAGGCCACGTATAAGTTACTATAAATCTAGGCGCTATATAACCACTAGTGTAGTTCCTTTCTTCTTCTATAAGAATAATATTCTTACTTTAAACGCTTATAAGCAAAAGCCATAAGGCCAGTTCTTAACAACCCTGCTATTTAATTGCTTAGTTTTGTTATTAATAGCGATAGAATCGTTAACACAAACAATAGGCTAAAAGCGTTTTAAAAAATAATCTTCCTAACTAACCTATTAAGTCTTAAAACCTTTATTAGAATAGCTGGATTTCTTTATAATAGAATTCCGTGGTTTAATATACGGATCTAACTATTATAGGCATAGAAGATAGTATTATTAAAGGAATTCTGTGAAAAAGACAAAAAAATCACTAGGATCTTAAAACTAATGTGGAAAAGGAAGACATAGTAAAATACATTTTTACTAATAGAGGATAAGAAAAAGGCTTTTAAAGATATTAAAGTATTTCTAAGCGAGAAATAGACCCTATAGCACTATAATTTAAGTAAGCTACTTTTCCTTAAAATTAATGCCTATAAGGAAGGATTTAGACTATACACCTTCTAATTATAAGAGGAATAGAATAGCTAAAGTATTCCTAGAAGAGATATTAAGAATAACTAAATATAGCTAATTCTATTTCTCTTAAGGGCAATATTAAGCGTTAAGAAACGCTATAGCTTAACTAAGGCAGAAGTGGCTGTAATTACATAGAGCGTTAGAAAGCTAAGAAAGATAGTCTAATCTAATAGCATTATAGTTAATGTTTTAACTAATTATTCCCTAGTAAAGGGGATTATTAAGTATATATTATTATCTATAATAGATTTAGACAAAGCTAATCTAAAACTAGCTAAAGTTATAAATTACCTGTTATAATTTAATCTAAAGGTAATATATATACTAGGAGTGCTAAACGTTATACTAGATGCGCTTTTAAGATTACTAGTAAAGATAATATATAGGGAGGCAGCGTAAAATAGCTACTATAATAAATTAGACGTAAGTGCGTATTTTGTTGCAAAGGAATACATTGCTACTATAATTATAAATAATAACCTTAAGGCTAGGATTATCTAGGGGTATTAGTCTAATTAAAAATTTAGCTAGATTATTATAGCTATAAGAGCATACTAAGAAAGGTAAGCAGTAAAAAACGCTAGAATTAGACTAAAAATTCTTTTATATAGATAGGATCTACGTAAGGATAGTCTATTATATTACTATAGTAAAGATAGATTTTTCTATCTTTATATTCCTATAATAAAGGTTAAATCTATACTATAATTAGTTTATAATAAATATTAATATTTTAGAATCGCTAGGATAGTAGCGGAGCTTTAATTAGTTTATTTTCCGCGTATAAGCTAATAGATTTAAGACTATATAGCCTATTATATAGTATGCTAGGAGAATGTAATTAACTGTTCTAAACCACTAGGAGAATTATAACCCTTATAGTTAAAACTAATACCTTTTTATATAATTTTACTTAATTTTATTACGGATATACTAGAGGTATTATTTACTAATATAATGTGGCAGATAGAAGGATACATAATATATAACTTATTATGTCTGGTGAATTACCTTTTTAATAAAAGAACCCTTCTAATACTAGGATATACCATATATCCAGTGGAAATCTAGGTGGAATTACTCCTTTATGCCCTATATATTGTAGACTAGGGATTACTAAGGCAAATTATTAGCAATAGAGATCCTAAATTTATATCTAATATATAGAAAGAAATATTTAGGCACATAGGAGTTAGACTTCTTATAGGCATAGCGTATTACCCTTAAATAGATAGAATAGTGGAGAGGAAAAATTAGATAGTAATAATCGTAATATAATATTATATAGTAATAGACCTAGATATAGCGTGGATATTACTACTCCTAGCACTATAATATTAACTAAATAACACTATAGTAGTAAGTATAGGATAGGCTCCTAATAAGCTATTATATGGATTTTATCCTTTAAGTATTATTAACCTTCTCTCTCTAAATAATATAATTAACACTAGAGCTAGCGTAAATAACATAGCGGTGCTATAAAAGCTATACTAGTATAAGGCTTAATTAGTGATTATAATAGTAGCTACCCTTACTAAGATTTAGTATAATAACCGCTATAAACTAGTTAATATTAATATAGGAGATATAGTTTATCTATAATTACATAAGGGGTATAAATTACCTAGGAAGCCTAAGAAAAAATAGTTACTATAAAAGGTAAGGCTATATAAGGTACTAGAAAAGGTAAACCTATTAGTATATTAATTAGATTTCCCCCTAGATTCACAAGTCTATCTAGTGGTGTTAGTTATATAGATTTAGAAGCTAGTGTAAGGAGGGGATCTATTTAGTAAGGAAGAACTAGCTTTACCACTAATTATATTTAATAATCTAGAGGAGGCAGATTACTAGGAAATTAAATAAATCTATAGGTATTATATTAAGATCTTTAAATAAAATAAGACTATAAGAGTAAAATTCCTTATCTAATAGAAGGGATTTATAGCTAAAGATAACTAATAGATAAGCGAAAGCAAAATACAAGTTAATGTAGCTAAGATAGTGAAAGACTATCTTAAGAAAAACCTAGTTAATTAGCAAAAAGAATATATAAAGAAAGGTCTTAATTTGCCTATAGAATAGTAATAGTAAAGGAAGAAAGGCAATAGCAAGCTATTAGATTTAATAGGCTAGATTAAAGCTATTAGACCCTTTTATATATATTGCCTTTTCGCGCTAACTAAAAGAGGGCCCCCTTACTTAAACCTTATATTATCCCTAAAACCACTATAAGCTTAGCGTAATTAAATCTAGTAGGAGCGTAGTTAAATTTATTTCTAGCCTTATTTTTGCTTAATAGCACTTAACTCTAAAGATAATAGTGTAGATAATAGAGAGTTCTAAGAACTATAGCACATAAAACTAAACTAGCTATAAGAAATATAAAATTATAATAACTATAAGAACTACTAAGTAAAAAACAAAACTATTATACTAGAAGTTAAATATAAGTTTTATAGATATTATATAAATCTATATTTTAATTAAGGAGCTATACTAGATTTTATTCTCTTTAATAATAAGGTATATATATATAACTAAATAATTTATAAGCGAATAAGGGTAGTATATCTATACATTTAGATCCTAGCTATAATAGAATAAAATTAGATATTAGGGGAACTAATAGTTACTAACTTAGCATAGTAATAATCTATAACTAATAGGGAAAGAATTAAATATATCTAGTAAATTAATAAGCTTTTAGCAAAACTAGGGACTATAACTTATTATAAGAATATAAAGTTTTTTAAACGCTATTTAAATTAAATAAAATAACGTAATTAGCTACAAAAATATTTATACCCTATGTAATAAATTACATAATTATAGTAGTAGTAGCACTTAGATAAACTAAGAATAAGATAAGATAAGGTAAACACACTATTATAACTAGTAAAGAGGTGTAATAAAAACATTAGTTAAGTAGCTAAGGTTATTTAAAAGATAGTTAAAACTAAGGAATAAGGTAATAATAATAATAATAGTTACATAAGTAAAGCGTTAGATTTAGATATAGAGTAAGAGAAGCGCAAATAAGTAATAGAAAAGTTAATTAAAGATAATTATATAAGAGCTATAAGGAAAGAGTAGTTAAAGTAAGTAAAAGTAAAGTTAAAAGGTAATAAATCTATTAGTATACTAAATAAAGAAAGCGTTAAGGTAGTAAGAGTTAATCTAATATAGTTAAGGGTAAAATCTCCTAAATTAAAATTAGAATTACCTAAACTAGAATTAGAACCTAAACTTAATAAGGATAGTAGTTTTAAAAGCAAAAATAATAAGGATATTAATAAGATACCTATAGAATTTCTTATTAGACTATTATAGGTTTATACGTAAATAGCAAAGCTTAACTTTAAACTATTATATCTTAGATTTAGAAAGCTAGGATCTAGAATTAACGCTTAAATACTAATACCTAATATTAGCGTAGTAGTATATAAGAGAGTAAGGGAGGAGTTTAATACTATATATAAAGGAAAAAGCATTAAAGGAGTTAACTTTAGCAAATTTAGATATACTATATTAGGTTATAAAAACAGTAATTAGGATATTAAATATATAATCTAGGCTTATACATATAAATTTGCCCTTAAAGGGGCTACTATAGTATCTAGTAAATTAGAAGTTAACTTAAAGGATATATATTTTACATTATAGTAAAACATAGTTATATAAATTTTTACTATATTTAAAGAATAGAAGGCTATATTAATTACAAAGTAAGTAGTAGTAAAATAGATAGGAAAGAGAGTACTTTAGACTATAGTTAATTTAATAGAGTGTAAAGTAACTAGAAGAGCGAAGAATTAGGTAAAAATAGCAGCAGTAGCTTTCTATAATAGTATAATAGTTAAATATAAATAGTAAATAGCCACTTATAATAGCATATTATCTTTACCACTATAAGCTAACCTTTTAGCTCTTTATTTTACAGATAAATACAGCGTAATAAATACTATAATTATAGGTGTGTTAGCTAGCATTAGTTAGGCAGATTTACTCCATATTAGTATAGAGAAGGAGTTAGTGCAAAAATTATCTAAATTAAAATAAGATAAAGAGAGAATTTAATAGTATAAGAAAAGTAAGATTAATAACTTAGTTAATTAAGTTAATAACCTTATTAATTAAGTTAGTAAAGTTAAAAAGGATTTTAATATAATTAAGGAGTAAGTAAAAATAGTATATATAGTTACTAAAGATATGTTAAAGGATATTTATAATTTAGCAAAATTAATAAAAAAGGAGTTAGAAAGCTTCTAAAATAAGTTTAAATAAATTATAGATATATTAATAGCCTAGAAAGAGAAGATCTTAAACTTTAACTTAGGTAAAATATTAATTAATATTAATAAATAACTTAAGACTTTAAAATAAGATATAGTTAAGAGAACTAAATTTAAAAAGAAGATAGTAAAATTAGTATCTATAGTAATAGGAATATTAAAAGAAATATAAGCTTAGGATATAAAGATTAAGAACCTTATAAATAAGTAGAAAAGGTTTAAGGAGAATAGTAAGAAAATAAATTTAGCTCTAGTAAGGCTAATTCTAGTAATTAGAACCCTAGAAACACAAAATTAGGCAACCCTAGCTCTAGAGACACTAGCATAAACACTAGTTCTAGTAACACTATTTTTAGGTAAAACTAATAAGTATTAAGGTAAATTATATTAGGGAACACTAAAAATAGGCAATAAGTAACCTTATAGTAGGATAGGACCTCTAGTAACACTAAGTAAGAAGCCTAAATTACTAGGAAAGCCTAGTCTAAAGATAGCTTAGATAGATATTTAATAAATAACACTAGATACGCCTATAGCATAGGAAATAAGTGAAATATCACTAGTATTATTAGGAAAAAGGATAATAAGGATATTAAGACAGACATTACCTATTATACGCACGTTAATTACTAAGGTAACTAAGCTTTAAATTAAGGAGAATAAATTTACTAGATTACTAGATTAAAGGAATGGATTTAGATATTAAGGTATAGAGTTAGAATATAGTATATAGTAAGATAGGAAGTTAAGATTTAGACTAAGTATAAGATTAGAAGGGATAAGGGAATAGAGAAATTTAATATTTTACTAAAAGGAAATAATAAAATATAATAAAGATTAGGTGCTTAATATTAGATAAAAAGAATATATTATTTAATATAATAGTTTATAAGTATAAGAGAGAAATTATAATTATAGTAAGGGATATGCTAAGTTTGCTTTTTCCTTTATGTAAATTTAATAGAAGTTTTTTTAATAAGCTTAGCTAGATAGAGGCTAAATCTAGTTATAGTTTAAGTAATAATAACTAGGATAGTTATCTTTTTAGCGTGCCTAGCACTTATTACATAGTAGAACATAAGTGTAGCTAATATAAGGCTAGATTTAGACTTTACTAGAATAGAATTAACTTACTTCTAATATCTTACTATACCCCTAATAGTAGCTTGCGTAAGTGAACTTAGTATAACTTTACAATCGCGAATCCGTTAGCCCATCTAACGGATTCGCCCCCTATCGTGCCAAACCAGCACGTAACACTAGTAACTATGTTCTTAGAATATGTTTTTAGAGACTATAAAGCTCTAGAAGGTATTATAATAGACTAAGGTTCTATATTTACTAGTGGTTTCTAGATAACTTTCTATTACCTTCTTATAACTAAGTGGCTATTAAGCACTACTTTTTATCCCTAAATAAATAGCTAGATAGAACGTCTAAACTAAGTTTTAGAGCATTATTTAAGGGCTTTTACTTATGCTAAATAGACTAATTAGGCAAATAACTTATTATTAGCGCAATTTACGTATAATATAAGTAATTATATAATACATAGCTACACACTAGCAGAGGCGTTATAAGGTTATAATCCTAGAGGTCTGTAATAAGTAGTTATAGATATCCCTTTAGTAAATAATTAAGCTAAAAGTAAAGTCTTAGCACTAAGAGAAAATCACACTATAATTAAATAGCTTTTAAGTAACTTATAGACTTAGTATAAGAAATATTATAATTAGAAAAGAACTCTAATAAGGTTTAAAGTTAGTAATTATATTTTATTATTAATAAAGAACATTAACCTAAGATAGCCTAGTAAAAAGCTAGCTATAAAGTACCTAGGCCCTTATAAGATTAAAAAGGTAATTAGGAGTTATAGATTCGTGTATTAATTAAGGTTACTACCTAGGACTTATTTATATAATATATTTAATATTACTAGTCTTAAGCCTTTTAAAGGGAACCTAACTAATATAGAAGATATATCCTTATTATAAGATAACCTTAAAGATAATAAATAGGAGTTTAAAGTTAAGAGAATTATTTTATATTACTATAATAGAAGATAACGTAAATATCTAGTTAAGTGAAAAGGCTATAATATATTAGAAAACTTATAGGTACTAAAGAGGGATTTTATAATAAGGGATATTATTAAAGATTATAATTAATAGTTAAATAGTAAGGTTATTACAAAGCACTTATAATTTATAAGTTAATATAAGGTTATTATAAAGTACTTATAATTCGTAAGTTAATATAAGGTTATTATAAAGTAATTATGGTTTGTAAGTTAATATAGTGAGAAGTTAGAAAATAAAGTTAAATTACTTAATTTATTATATAGCTACTAAGCACCTACTTCTCTATAATAAAGTTAGCTATAGTAACTACTATTTCCTTAGTAGTAGTAGTAGCTATAGTAGCTAAGGAGGTAAAGGCCCTAGGAGTATCTTTATTATTAGAATCTCTCTCTTTATATATATAAACCTAAAGTTTACTAGGGAGCTTAATAGGACTAATATAAGTAAGTAGATTAGTAGCATTAGGTGTAAACTACTAGTAAGTTAGTTAAGCATTAGCTATATATATTAAGAGAGCTTACTATTAGGATATTCTAGGCTATAAAGTAAAGAGAGTTTAAAATATTAATCTATATCTTAAGGTTTATAGTATTACTTAGTAGCGCTATTATAGTGTGTTTATTATATTTTACTTTATAAGTAATATTAGTAGTTATTTAGGTATAATAAATATATCTATGCTTATTAGAATTTTTATAAGATAAGATAGTATTTTATAGCTTTTTCTTTGCTTTTATAATAGACTAGTAGTAAGTTAGTAATAATCTAGTATCTAGGTAGTAAAATTATACTTACTTTATTCTAATAGTAGTAGCTAACTTTAGGAGTAGCTTTAATAAGTTTAGATAGCTTATTATAAAGCTATATAATTTAAGCTAGGCACTAGTAGTATATTAGTAATAAGTAAGCAGTTTCTAGATAAAAGAGATATACTATAATATAGTTTTTATTATTATAGAAGTAATAAGTATATTTTATTAAGCAGCCTATTAGATATTAGTAATATAGAAGTAGTAAGTAAGTAAAGAAGTTATACTTATAGATTTATTATATTCTATAGGGAAGGTCTTTTTATTAATAAGATATTTAGGAATATTATAACTACTGTTTTTTAGTAGGATATTTTACATTATTACTTACTAGGAGTAGTATATATATAGAATTTTCTTTCTTATTATTTTACTAGTAGTAAGTTAGTAATAAATACACTATAAGAATATAGTAAACTTATATTAAGATTTTTAAAGCTAAGCGCTTTTAAGAAGACTTAGTAAGAGATTTCTTAGAAGACTTTCTAGTAGCTTAACTTTCTAAAGCTACTAGAGGAGGTAAAGTCTTAATATAAGTATTAGATATAGTTAACTAGCTATAAGTTAGCTATAATAGACTAAATAAAAAAATTATATTTAAAAGGGAATAAACTAATAATCTAGATAAAGACAAAGGATAAAGATAAATAATAGTAAATAATAATTAGAGACTAAAGAAGGTTAGTAACTACTATATAATAGTAGTAAGAGAGCTACTACTAAGCTAGTAGGGGTAACTTATAAGGTTAAGGGATATTATAAGAGAAAGGAAGTGTATAGAAGGGGGAGAAAATTAGTCTCTTTTATATTAACCCTAGACCCCTTAAGTGATCTAACGCACCGTAGGTAAGTAATCTATAAATTATAATAATAACCATTAGCTCTGCCACTTATATATATGCCTAATAGCTGCAAACTTATAGTAACTATAATATAAGCCCTTTAGTTAGACTATTTAAAACTATAGTATTAGGTACGCTATTTATTTAAACTAATTACAAAAATTAACACAGGTTATCTATTTTTTTTAGTCTAGCTATATAATAGGTAATAATATTTATTTTGCTATATTAAAGCTACGTATAGGCTACTATTTAGATATTACTGTTAAAAATACATAAGGCTTTGTAATCCTAGGTGCAGATGGATCGGTCCACTCTTTTGAATTCAACAATTACTACCTATAATAAGGGGGGTTATTTATAATTAGTAATATTATTATTATTATTTTTTTACCTATATATCTAAATATAAGGTTCCTTATCTTATTTTCTTTATAAGCTTTACTATAGTGTTTATGCCCTAAGTAAGTAGCTCTTTTTATAATTAAGGTTAATTATATATTAGGGGGGTATTATATTAGGAGCGTAAAGGTTAGAGATAGGATGTTTATAATAGTGAATCTTTAGAGAACCTTTAGGCCACTCTAATAATAAAGAGGCTAGCTAGCTATAAGATAGCTATGTGTTTATTAAGCAAGGTATTTATTAAGGATAGCATATATTATATATAGTAGGTAAGAGATTAAAACCTTTATATACTAGGCCCTAGCTAGCATCTTTCTAGTGGTGACTGCGAATCTTAGCCTTCACTTCGTTTATATCAGACCCTGCGGTACAAGCCGTGACAGAAGGTTAGTAACTACTATATAATAGTAGTAAGAGAGCTACTCCTTAGCTAGTAAGGGTAACTTATAAGGTTAAGGGATATTATAAGAGAAAGGAAGTGTGTAAAAGGGGGAGAAAATTAGTCTCTTTTATATTAACCCTAGACCCCTTAAGTAATCTAATGCACTATAGGTAAGTAATCTATAAATTATAATAATAACTATTAGCTCTACTACTTACATATATGCCTAATAGCTATAAACTTATAGTAACTACAATATAAGCCCTCTAGTTAGACTATTTAGAACTATAGTATTAGGTACCCTATTTATTTAAACTAATCACAAAAATTAACATAGGTTATCTATTTTTTTTAGTCTAGCTATGTAATAGGTAATAATATTTGTTTTGCTATATTAAAGCTATATATAGGCTACTATTTAGATATTACTACCTATAATAAGGGGGGTTATTTATAATTAGTATTATTATTATTATTATTGTTCACCTATATATCTAGATATAAGGTTCCTTATCTTATTTTCTTTATAAGCTTTATTATAGTGTCTATGCCTTAAGCAAGTAGCTCTTTTTATAATTAAGGTTAATTATATATTAGGGGGGTATTATATTAGGAGCGTAGAGTTTAGAGATAGGACGTTTATAATAGTAAATCTTTAGAGAACCTTTAGGCTACTTTAATAACAAAGAGGCTAGCTAGCTATAAGATAGCTATATGTTTATTAAGCAGGGTTTTTTTTAAGGATATCGCACATTATATATGGTAGGTTAGAGATTAAAACCTTTTGTTAAAAATAAGACCTATTTTTAGCCCTCTTCTAGTTAAAAGACCTTTCTATTACTAGCTTGCATTGCAAGCCTAATAGCTACACTGCAGCTGTTAATAGTCGCAAAGGTAGCTATTAATAGCTACGTCACAGCTGTTAACAGCTACGACTAATCGTGTAAATAACTAATCTAAATCAATTGTGAATTATTCAATTACGTTATAGCTACAAGCGTAGCCACAACCACAGCGCCACTAGTAATTAGGTAAGCTAGGGTTATATAAGCAGGTTACCCTATACATAGGTTACCCTATAGCTATCTTTAACACCGATTTTCTCTTTAACTAGAGGTTATATAAAAGTCTTATATATAGTAAATTAAAGCTAGAAGATAGGGCTTTTATTTTATATAGGAATATTTTTTAAACTAAAAGTTAGTCCATATAGGTTACTAGTTTGTATAGTAGTGAGTTGATTTTTTGGATTTTATATATAAATAAATTTTATAGAAAATCAAAAGTAGCTCTTAAGACCTCTCTAGCGGCCTAGATCCACTAATATAGTTAGTGGGTATATGAGAGGAAGAAGATCTTTTTAATCTAGCTAGATAGCTAGGCCTCTTAATCCAATAGCTGCCTTACCTGTATAACATCACTAAAATCAATTCTATTAGTATATAAGATATTGTAAAAGTCATCTAGATTGAATTCTATTAGTTAATAACTACCATAACCTTCCGTTGCGTTACGTTAAATATTTAACGTGGTGGTTCTATTAGTCCCTAACCGTAGAGCTACACCTGTACAGCTGTTGCTAGCCGGCAACTAGCTCCCTACATTTCAATAATATCTAAGCTATATAGTATAGTTTAAGGCGCTAATATTATATATATAATATCTATAACTCTTTACCTAATTATAGACTAATTAAAAATACCTTAAATTCTAGTAATTCTTTATACTAACTCCTTCTTACTATATAAAAGCCTTATAAAGCTAGGTATAATAAAAGAGAAATAGCTAATAATTAATATTATAGCCCTTTAATAGTTATATAAGAGAAGGGAGATCTATAAGATTAGGTAGATTAATAGTAGTAATAATCTAGCTAATATAATAATAAAGGTATTGCTAAATTTAACCCTTTTAACCTTAATTAATTTAAATAATTTAATAATTTATATAAAAGGCTAGGTTAAGAGACCTATAAGGTTAGGCAAAGGGGAGAATTAAGATGATAAGTTAGTAAGTATAGATTAAGGTAGCTAGGTTAATTAGAATAACTAAGGCTATACTAGCTAATTAAAGCTATAGATTCTTATAAAGGGATTTACTTATATATACTTTCCTTTAATTTAATTTTTATTATGTTTTTAGGCTCCTTCAGCTATTAGGAAAAGAGAGACTACTAGTGTAGCTTCCTTTAGACCTTTAGATAATAGTTAGTCTAACTATAGCTAAAGGTAAGTTTACTAAAAGGGATACATATAATGTAATTAGCTATATTATAAGTAACCCTATATTACTTATAGTGGCTTTGCACTACAGACTTACTTTTCCCCCTTTTCTCTCCTAGCTAGATTTCTCTCTTTCTCTCTTTTCTTTTCTCTCTCTTAGTTTGTCAAGCGGAAAACAACACCCTAAAAGACACGATGCTAGCCCACGGTTATAGGTAGCGGTGACGTCTGCTCACGTTAAAGGGTTAATTAACTTAATAGCAGCGATTATAATAATGGCTAAACCTATCTCTATAGATAGAGATAATTTAGATTAAATAGTCTATTAGATTAGAAGTGACTTTTTAGTTAAGTTAGGGAAGTAATCTTATTAATTTATCTTATTAAAGTAAACACAATATTAGCCATAGTAGCGCTAGGTATTTAAGTTAAAAATCTAAAGTTAGGCGTGTATAAAGAACCTAAAAAGAATCTAGCTACAGGTGATCTCTTTATGGATTAAATAGTCCCCTAGTCTAGATGACTAATATCGTTATCCCTTGTTATGTTATCTATCCTTGTAATCCCTTATGCTTGTCATCGCGATCGCGTGTTTCTGGGCGCGCATCTCATGGCACACATTAGCTATTAACTATTATTAACCTTATTAAATTAAACACTTTGTGCACTAGTGCAACGACCCTTGGTGTAACTAACAATAAGCCTATAGGAAATTATATCTATTTTATAAATTAATATAACCCTAAAGGCTATAAAGGAGGAGCTTCTTACTTCCTTACTAGAGGCGCTTGTTAAGAACTAGCCTTATAGCTTTTGCTTATAAGCGTTCAAAGTGAGAATATTATTCTTATAGAAGAAGAAAGAAACTATACTAGTAGTTATATAGCGCCTAGATTTATAGTAACTTATACGTGGCCTATGCGTAGTTTATATATAGCCCTAACCTAGCTATATATAGTCTATATACTTTCTAGAGCTAGACTTAACCTAAGCTTATAGCTTAAGTCTATAATATACCCCCTAACTTACCTTTCCCTTCTACCTTTTAGTTAAAAGTAAGTAAGTAATAAGATTATAATCCCCTTATATATAAGAACTAACTTAATACCTAGGTATAGTAAATATTATCTAAGACTTATACCCTAGCTAAAACCATAGTAAAGTTAGCCTATACTCTTACTAAGAAATACTATTAGTGTAAAAACGCCTATAATAACCCCCCCCTTTCTTAATTACTTTTTACTATAGTAAAAATTTAGCACTAAAGTATATATACACTAAAGTAAAACTAGGTGCCTTAATTTTTTATAGCTAAATTAAAATATACCCTTTTAGGACTATTATTTATTTATATATTACCCTATTATAATTTAAATTAGTTAAGTGTCTCTATATCTTATATGCTTTCTAATAGTTCCTAAGTTAGCTAAATATACCCTTTTTACTTAACTAAGATATTCTAGTTTAATCCTTAGCCTAGTATGTTTTTAGCTATAAGAATTTCCTTTACTTAATACTCTAAGAGATTATTATTAGTATCTATTATAATAAGTTCTAGTAGTAGCTATTTATTAGCTAGTTTCTAGCTTAGTAATAGGCTATTTACTATATATTACACTAGATTAATATAAAAAATAGAATGTAATCCCCTTAAAATATCTAGTTTAATAGTTAAAGGTATAAGGACCTTAAGTACCTTATACTTAGCTATAACCTAGTCTAACTTCTTATAAGGTTAGTTTATTTTAATATTATATAGACTAAGCTATATATAGTCCCTAACCTAGAAATGCTTTACTAGCCTATAGCTACTATTTATCTTCTCCTATTACTACTACTAAATAAAAGCTATTATAGCCTATATTAAATCTATACTATCCTTTAGGTTCTATAAGAAAGCTTAAGCCCCTTCCTTTACTAATATTATAAATAGTCCTATAGTAAATAACTCCTAAATTATAGGTATACTAAACTTATATAGGGCTATATTTATGCTTACTCTAGTTACTAATAAGTCCCTATTATTTAATACTAGTTAATAGGCTAGTAAGTAGTCTAGCTATTTAAACTAGGAGAAAGATAGTATTACACATAGAATTACTTATACCTCCTAGTTAGCTCTCTCTATACTACTATCTATTTATAGGTAGTATAATATAGAAAGTAATTATTATATGCTAACTCCCTTATAGAGTTTAGTCTAGAAATTACTTAGCTAATCTAACCTATAGTTTATAATAATTTATATAGGGAACCTATAGAAGCGCTACTAGTAATACTTAAATTATTTTATATATACCTTAGCTACTATTAATATTATTACCTCTAACTAAATATACTTAGATAGCTAATCTATAATAACTATTAGGAACTGTAGCTACTCTTAACCCTAGGCTAGAAGGTTAGTTATTAAGTTAATAGATATTTATAACTAGTACCTATCTAGTAGTAGGATTAGCTTTAATAAGCCTTATTATAGTTCTTAGCTCTTTCTCCCTCTATAATAGTAATGATTCTATATAAAATAAGCCATATCTTATAATATACTATTCTAATAGAAGTCCCTTTAAAGCGCCTTAAAAGTTATATTTTACCTTAGGTAACCTAATAAGAGTAAGTTATAAACTTATTATATTAATA
The DNA here is from genome assembly GCA_000729825.1 of Epichloe sp. AL9924. Taxonomy (NCBI): domain Eukaryota; kingdom Fungi; phylum Ascomycota; class Sordariomycetes; order Hypocreales; family Clavicipitaceae; genus Epichloe; species Epichloe sp. AL9924. The sequence continues at coordinate 23,110 of JFGW01000153.1, read as the reverse complement.
TTATAGTTAGTAGTTCCTATTTAGGAACCTATATTTACCCTTAGAATTAAAGTGCCTCTTTTATGCTAATTTAATAGTCTATAATTTACTCTCTTATATTAGTAGTAATTAGGAACTTCCTAGCCCCTATCACTACTATATTAACCTATAACTTATAAGCTTTATCCTAGGTTATATTTCTCTAGCTATAATCTCTTTAATTAACGCTTCCTCTTAGTCTTTATTAATAAGTATAAAAGGTTCTATAGGTCTAATAGCTTCCTTAGGATTATAAGCCCTAGCCCTAATAGCCTTTACTCTTACTATATTAAGGCTATTAGCTTAATAACTTCCTATAAGGGCTACTTTTATAGCCTTAAGATAAGCTATAAGGTCTTTAACTCTATAGCTTCCTATAAGGGTTACTTTAGCTTTATAAGCCTTTATAGGCTTTTCTATACCCTTATTAATATAGAATTAAATAATAAGGTTTTTCCTTACCTTTCTTTACTTTCTCTTTATTAAAGGTATTTTTTTATTTTTTATTTTTATCCTTATACCCTTTATTAGCCTATCTCCTAGGCCCTTTAGTAACTTATTTTCTTTAGCTACCCTTATCTCCCCCTAAAGATCCTTTTCTTTATAAGGGGTCTCTAGGGTAAGTATACCTTCCCTAGGGTCTTAGGGCTTTACTTTTTTATCTTCCTTATACTATAAGTCCTTATAGTATAGCTTTATTACTATAAAGTAAAACTTAGCTAGGCTATAGGGTATCTTAATTATATAGGTCTCTCTATTAGTTATAAGTAGCTTATAAGGGCTATACTATTTACCTTTTTCTCTTTATATATATATATATTAGCCTATAGTAGTAGCTAATATATTAGTAATATATTAGGGCTATTCTAAGCACTAAGGGCATTATAAACCTACCTCTTAGCTAGGTAATAGTAAACTTTATTAGTTACCTTTTAAATTACTTTAGCCTATTAAATAATAAAGATACTTAGTAATAACTTATTTATTATTTATAAGTAAGCTCTAAAGACTAGTAATATAGGCATAAGGCTATCTAAACTTACTAAGTTATTAATAGCTTTAATAGCTATTTAAAGCTATCACTTAGGTATAATCTCTTTTCCAATTAAATCTATAATAACATTATAAGCCTAGTAAAGAGGTCTATAGTATTTTTTAACCTTTCTAATACTATTATAGGCTTTAATAAGTATCTTATTAATCTTAATTAATATTAAGTAAGAATAATACTTAAATTTAGCTAAAGTAAAGTTATTACTAGTATTATAAATAATTTAATCTAAGGGCCCTAGATAGGTATTTATTTAGTACTCTCTAATTATATCCTAAATATTATAAGCTTTCTACTTCCTTAGGTTAAGGAATTAGGCTACTTAAAATAAGGTTACTAAATTAATAATATAAAGGACTAATTAGCTATTAATATATATAATATTAATAATAATCTTATAGTTAAAGTTATAGTTATCTTTAAGTAAGAATTTAAATTAGCTAGGAGCTTTTCTATTTATCTAATAATAGTAATAGACTTTTATTAGCTTCTTAATTATATAGTATTTAATATTATAACTAGCTTATTAAAGGATCTTTATACGCTATTAAATTAAGGAATAACTAAATCTTTAGTAAAGTTAATATATTTCTCCTTCTAAAAGATAAAAAGTAGCTATTTCTCTTACCTCTAGGAGTTACTAAGGATATCCCTATTTATATATAATAGGTATAGTCTTATTATCCTAAATTAGTATATTAGTAAGATTATTAACTTTAACCTTTATAATATTTATATTAGTAAGTAAAAATAGAAAAGGTATAGTAGTATTAAGGATATAGAAGTCAATCTAGCTAAGCTTTATTAGTATATAGATAATACTATATATAATTACTAATTTAGCACTAAATTTAATAACTTTTAGGTTATAGGGCTTAATTTTTAATAAAGGTATTAATCTTAATAAGGCTTTAGCTTATACTAGGCTAGTAGTTAACTATCCTAAAGTACTTATATTTAGTATTGTTTTTCTAAAAACCTCTTTGGAATAGTATCCTTTAAATATATAATAAATTAAGTAATCCTTATTAAAAGCCTCTTTAAGGTATAGTTTTTATTTAAGTAAGGTATATTAAAAGGCTTAACTTTTAAGTATTATAAGTATATTAATATTATTTATTATTAGTAATCCTAAATAGAAGAATTAAGTAATACTAAGATATGCCTTTAATAGTGATTTCTCTTTAATATTATTATTATTATTATCTTGGCCTAGGTAAAGGTCTTAAGTTAAGACTTCTAGTCTTTTACTTTCTTTATCTTATTATTATTATTACCTTTAAATATAGTAAGGAATACTTAAAACTTCCTTTTTAAAGGAGATAAGTAATAATTCTTACTAGCTTACTACCTCTCTTTCTTCTTCTAATACTTAGTATTAGTATAGTTTAATAACTAGTAGCTATTCTTACTATAAATAAAGTATTACTTAGGTTACCTAGAGTTACTATAATAACTTTCTTTTCCTTAGTCTCTCTAGTTCTATTAGCTATATTAGTAATTTATAAATACTACCTTTAATAGGTTTTTATCTTAATACTAGTAGTATTAGGTACTTCTTATATTACTTTCTATAATTATAATTAACTTATAGAGATCCCTAGTAAGGTTCTTAAAGCCTAGGGTATATATATACTTTACTATCTAATATTCTAGAATACTAAAGACTATATTTAAGGTTTAATTATAAAGCTCTATATTTACTATATTAGAAAGGTATAGTCCTTTATAAACTTTCTTTAGAGTAATTAATAGGATCTTAAGGCACTTAAGCTTACTTTTCTTAGGGTTTTAAGTTATAATGTTCTTAAGGGTTATATTACTTTATTTATATTAGTAAAACTATTAGTTACTTTTAGTCTTAAAGTAGTAATAAATATTAGTAATCATCCCTTTATAAGAAAGGCCCTTACTAGATAAGTAATTAAGGACATATTATTTAGTATTTCTTATTAGTATAATAAGGAAAGCTTTACTAAAGTAAGATCTAGGGAGGTTAATTTAATTATATTTACTCTTAAAGAGTATAATCTTAGGTAAGAGAAAATTATATAGCTTCCTACTATAATAGTTACTATTCTTATATATTTTTATAAGTTTAGAGATTTTCTTTATAATTTCCTTATCTAAAGAAGGGTAATAATAGGTAAGTTACTAAGATTAAGTATATTAATTATCCTTAAAGTCTTAGAATAGTTAAGATTATTATAAGGGTTCTTATAGGGATTATAAATACTATTCCTATTAGTATTAGGGAGTAATAGAATAAATAGGGTAAATCTTTAGGGTAGTAATCTCTAAGGGTTATATTTAAGGTAGCTTAGGAGATTATAACCTCTTTTTTAGCTATAGTATCTTTGCTTTTTCTTAAAGTATTTATTTTAATATAAATATTATTATCTTATAAAGAGCTTTATAGTTCCCTTATAAGGTTATTATAAGCTCTTCTAAATATCTCCTTTAACTATCCCTTAAAGTCTTCTTTAAAGTTATTCTAAAGGTCCTTATCTCTCTAATATTAGTACTTACTAGTATAAATAAACCTAGTAATTTAATTACTTAGTTTATACTATATAGTAATCTCTAGATTTAGCTAGGTAAGTTCTTTTTACTTTATTATAAGTACTAGAGAGTATAGCTATAGTCTTTTTAATAGTATATTCTCTAATAGTCTCTTAGGGATTAATTTAGAAGGTATTTAAGGTATCTTACTTTTATAGAAAAGGGCTTAAGAGGTTTATTTTAAAGATATATTACTATCTAATTCTATTCTAGGGAATAGATAGAAAAATAAAATAAAATAAGTAAAAGGAATATTATTACTATAATTATAATAGAATAAATAGCTATATAATAATAGCATAGTTTCTAGGCTCTTTAAGAGGAAAAACTAAAGGAACGTAGGAAATATAGGATTATTATAGTAAATATAATAAGCGTAATAAATTAGAAAAACAGGATAAATAGGATTAATAGGATAAGCAGAATAAATAGGGTTAATAAATAGAAATAATAAAAATAATAGAGAAAGGTAAAAGAAAGGGAAAATAAGTACTAAAGATAATATAAACTTAGAAATAACTTAAGAGAGTATAGACTTAGAAATAACTTAACTATATATATATAAAGAAAAGAGAAAAGGGGTAGAAAAGAGAGGTTATATAGGTTAGCTAGCTTAGCTAAGGGTTATGTTTAATATTAGGTTTAAATAAAATACCTTATAGTAATAGATTTAGTTATATAGTTAGTTTTCTTATAATAGATAATAAGAATAATAATTAACTAAATATCCTAAAGGCCTAAGGGTTAATAAATTAATCTCTTAGAAGCCTAATAAGCCTATTGTTAGGATTCTAGTCTCTTCCTTTAGTATATTCTATAGTTATTTCTCTTTACCTAAATAGCCTATATATTAGCTTAAGGGGGAAGGGGCTATAGTATTTATAGAAATATCTTTTCTTATAATACCTAGCTTATTTATAGTTATAGTTAACTACTAATTAGTATTAGTTATACTAGGGGTTATTATACTAGTATATAAAGGGTTTAATTTAATAAGGTTAATAATAGTTAATAGCTAAATAAGATAAAACAAAAGAGAGAAAAAGAGAAATCTAGCTAGGAGAAAAAAAGGGGAAAAGTAAGTCTATAGTGTAAAGCTACTATAAGCAATGCGGGGTTGCCTACGATGTAGCTAATTATATTATGTGCATCCCTTTTAGTAGACCTACCCTTAGCTATAGTTAGACTAACTATCGTCCGAAGGTCCAAAGGAAGCCATATATTATCTCTTAATAAATATAGTTTACTTTATAGCTAGGGTTTTAATAGCTTATTTAGTAGCTAAATGGTTCTTAAAATACTTAAATATATAATAAAGTTTTAGGTTAGCACTATAGAGGTATATCTCCTAGATATATGAATAATAGGTAACTTAGTAAGGGGTATAGGCCTAGTTTATACCTAGGGTATATATATATTCTCCTTTAGTATAAAGGTTATTTATATAAGGGCTATAAGGGAACTTATACTCTTTACTATTAGAGAGAGTATTATTATTTAAGTTACTTTCTAAGATATACTTACTAAGGTAAGTGCCTTTACCTAGGCTAGAAGAAAAAGGAGAAAGTAGTAAAGGTAAGGTAGTGCTAGTAAGTGCTATAATAATAGTAAGATTAGATATATTAGAGGTAAAAAGAGAATTAAAAAGGGGAATAGATAATTATTTAGGCTTAAAGAGAGGGATACGAAGAATATAAAAGTAGATATTTGTTAGGAGCGCAGAGGTTAGAGACAGGACGTTTATTAGAGCGGATCTTTGGAGAACCTTTAGGCCACGTGAATAACAAAGAGGCTAGCTAGCTATAGGATAGCTATGTGCTTATAAAATAAGGTACTTATTAAAGACTACGTATATTATTAGTGCTAGGTTAGAGATTAAAACCTTTATATACCTGCCCCTAGCTAGTATCTTTCTAGTAGTAACTGTAAGAATCTTAGCTATTACTTCGTTTATTTCACCCTACGGAACAAGCCGTAATAATATTATAATAATAATAAGGATATAAGAGTTTAAAATTATAGAGGGGGATAGGAATATTTATATTTCTAAGGGCATAAGGTCTAGCTTTAGTTAGAGTATATATTATTTATATTTAAAAGGCAGGCTAGGGATAGATAAGGGTAATATATTATATAATAGTCTAATAGCTAGTTAGTAATGAGGGCATTACTTAAGGTAAAGTTAGGATTTTATAGGTAAAGGTAAGATTATAAAATAGCTATAAAGGTAAGGAAGTAAGTAAGGCATAGAGATAGCTAGTAGTAAGTATAAAAATAGGGTAAGCTAGTGTTTTTAGAGGTAAGGCTAGAATAAAGTAAATTTACCTATATAATAAAGAAGGTTAGAGTAAGGCAGACCTATGCTAAAAATTTTTATAGCCTATATAGAGAACCTATAGCCCTATAGCGCACGCTACTTAATAGGGCATAGTCTTTACCTACACTAAAGTTAGTGCTTATATATAGGGGGATTATACTCTTATTACTTACTTACTTTTAACTAGAAGGGAGAAAGGAGAGGTAAGTAAGGGGGTATATTATAGACTTAAGCTATAAGCTTAGGTTAAGTCTAGCTCTAGAAAGTACGTAGACTATATATAGCCAGAGGATTGTATTTAATTACAACTACAATTACAATTACAATTAATTACAAGATAGATTTTATAATTACAAATTAATTACAATTACAAATTAACAATTACAATTACAAATTAACAATTACAATTACAATTACACAATTACATGTAATTATTATAGTAATTATAGTAATAATTATAGTAATAGTAATATAATAGCTTATAATAGCTTATGATAGCTTATGATAGCTTATGATAGCTTATAATATTATTAGTGTTAAAGTTTAATAAAAAATAAATAGAAAATAAAATATATAAATAAAAACATAAGTTAATATAAGTAAATTACTATAGAAAAAGCTAGACTTTTTAATTATTTAGTATTTTAAGGTTTTTTAAAATATTAATAACATATAATTCTTTTCTCTTTTTTATTTTTTAAGATTATAATATATTTATTAAAAGTACTATAAATAAGATAATAATATACCTTATTAAACTTAATTTTCCTTAACCTTTATTTTAAGAAAGAATTATATATATATATATTCTTTACGCTAGATATCTAATTAGGTAGCTAGTCCTAGTACTCTAACCACTTAGTTAAGAGGGAAAACCCTAAACTAGGAAGAAAAACCCCCTTACATCTGTAAACAGGCCAGCGCTAACCCTCTTTTAGGTCTACGTCACGTTAGGTGTAGTTAACTATAGGTATTTAGTGCTAGCTTACGCTAGCCTTATCCTATAGAAAATAAGAGAAAAGAAAAATATACAGTAGTAAGCCTATCTAGCTCCCTTTAATACTAATCTAACCCTATTCTAACCTTACTCTATACCTCCTACTCCGTTCTATAGCGAAGTAAATTCTAATTTATAATAATAATTCACTTTTTATTTGCTTACTCCTAGCTCCTCTTAATCCGCCTAGGAAATCATAACCTCAGAGAGGTATCTAAGGAAATCCCTCATAGTAAAATAATTAGAGCAGGCTAAGTCTAAAGATCTTAAAGTAAGTTATTTCCGCCTCTATTTCGCGCCTATTCTAGATCTAATCTAGGGTAGCTAGGTAAAACTTAAGCACTATAGTATATGTCTTATAAGATATAATTAATTAACAATCTAGGGCACTAGTGCTATAATATTGTTAGTAAGTTAGTTTATTTCTAGTCTAGGAGCAAGGCTAATCTATATATAAAGGGGTAATATCTAACGCTTACTTTAACTATTAGGTCCGTAACTATAGATATTCTAAGGTAATATTAGCTTCCACGCTTACTTCACGCCTACTCTAGTGCTAATTTACTTATAGCTAAATATTACTAGCTAGTAAGGGGAGCATTAGTAGTTAGTTTACACCTAGGCTAGCATAGTTACTAGGAGTAATATAAGTGGTTTTACTCTAGTATAGTAGTAGTTTTATTCTAGGGCTAACTTTAATTATCTAGGCCTTAGAGAACTATATAGCTTAGGTTAAGAAACTCTATGCTAAAAACCACGCTAAGAAGAAGTAAGGTACTATAGTAGCATGCCTAAACCTAGCTAGGTCTAGGTCTACTAAGGAATAATATAATAAGGTTATCTTTTAGCTCTAGTAGCTTAATACCTAGGTAGTGGAAATAAACTAGCTCCTAGCTACTAGCCTAGTGGCTAAGGGCAAGAGCAAGGTAATAGAGGGTATAATCCTAGTTCCTAAGGAGGAATAGGGCTAATTCTAGGTTAGTAAGGGGGCGGCAGCGAGCTAGTGTAAAATAATACCTATAGTTTTTAACTTAAAATTAATCTAATAACTATTCTAGACCTATAGTCTTTTTATCTTAGTGTGATTCTACCTTATATCTAGCCCGCCTCCACGGCTACATTGTCCTACCTAGTGTCTCTCTCTAGTTATCTATAGTGTTTATTTATTAATTAGTTTAGTTACCTCTAGGGTAGCCTAGATCCTCCCCTAGTTTGCATTAGCTAAGGGCTAGGTCTTATACTAATATATAATATTAAAGTCTTCTTATACTAAGGAACTATTTAGCTATATATCTTGCCCTTAGGGGATTATCTAGGGCTAGCCTTGCTTCCTATGCGTCTCTAGGCTATTATGTTTAGGGGCGTCTATAGTTATAGTTAGCGTAGTTAATAATTACATAATACTAGTCTTTAACTACGTAGCTGTAGCTATATAGGGGTAAAGCTACCCTAGGAACGTGCCTTTAGAAGAGGAACTTATTAAGGCTAATCTTCCCTATATATAATTATATTATTATAGAGAAGATATGCTTATTAAGTCTAGTGTGAAATTTCTAGATATCCTTTAGGTTACAGGTAGGCAAGCAGTCCTTTATTAGCTCTTTTCCGCGCCTGTGTTATCCTAGTTATCTATTAGAATACTAGTCTTCCTATTTTCTCTTCTACTCCTTATATAGTTATATATCTAGTTTATTATTAGCAAGGGGGGGTTTTCTTCTATGCTATAGTACTATTTACACTAAGTTAGCTATAGCCTATATCTTATTTACTATTTTACTAAGTATAATCCTTTCCTTAAACTTCTATTTTATCTTATTTAGGTAAAGGTCTAGGGAAGGGATATAGGTCTTAACTTTTAGTTAAGCAACTAGTATAGCCTTAAATGCTCTAGCTATAGTCTAGAGGTAGGTTAATTAATCTACTATAAAGCTTCTAACTATTTCTCTTAGTTTTCCTCCTTTCTTAGTTAGGGTATAATAGGCGCTTACCCTATAGGCAAGAATAGGCTAGACTACCTATATATATATAAGCTAGGTATCTCTAAAGCTAATGCCCTATGCTAATGCTACTAATATAAAAAGCGTAAGCTACTACTAGGTTAGCTTTCCCTTAAGGATATTCTTATAAGCACTCTAGTTAAGTTTCCTATTTACCTATACCCTAAGGAATTAGCATACCTCTATTAGCACTATCTTCTTTATACTAAGCTAAACCCTTACTTATAGGGGCCTATAGGCCTTACTAAAGTGTATAAGTTTAGTTTTTACTAGGTTAAACTTTACTCTTACTTCCTTTACCTATTCCTTATAGATCTTCTATATAGCCTTAAGCCTTCTCTAGGTTTATACTATGTTTTTACTAAATACTATAATATTTATATTATTAGCAAATCTAATTACTACTATGCCTAGGATAGCTTAGAGGTATATATAAAGTTTTGCTAAGTAAAGGAGAAAGATAATTAGTAAGAGGGGAGATCCTTATAGGGTGCTAGCCTTAATCTTAAAGGGTCTAGAGAGTCCTTTATTAAAGCTAAGCTAGCTTATTCTATCTGCTAGGAAGCTTTATATCCTAGCTATTAGCTAATAAGGGATTTCTATTTAGATTAGTAAGTAAATTAGGTATAGGTAGCTAACTTTATTAAAGGCAAATAAAATATCTATCTAGGTAAGTAAGGCAATCCTGCCTTTGCTTTAAGCCTCTTTTACACACTTTACTAGGACCTAAATTATAGTCTTTATTAACCTATTTATTCTATTTCCTATCTATAGTTCTAGGAGGAGTCCTTTTACCTTAGTAAAGGCTATAAGTTACTTTATAATTACCGCTTCTATAATTTTTCCTATAATATTTAGTAAGGAGATAGGCCTCTATATATTAGCCCTCCTTATCTCTTCTATTATCTTACCTAGTTTTCTAATTACTACTACTCTAGCGGTCTAGAATTAGGCTAGGAAATATCTTACTTTAAGGATAGCATTTAAGAGTTAGGCTATAGCTTCTTTTACTAGCTTACCGCAGGCCTTAATAAGGCCCGCTAGGAGCTTGTTATTACCTAGTGCTTTCTAGCTAGCTATATTTAATAGGATATCTAATATCTCTTCTAATCTAAACTAGTTATTATTTAGGAATAGCGCATTATCTAGCTCTAGGAAGGTAAGGTCTAGGATATAGAAGAGGTTTACTATAGGCTTAGGGAAGAATCTTTATATAAGCATACTTACCTTGCCCTTATATATAGTAGCTAGGTTTAGGTTATTTTTAGTCCTTTCTAGCTCTAGTAGTCTAGGTAGTTCTAGGGGGGCCTAGCTTTAAAGCTAGGCCTATCTCTCTAGTCTTTACACTCCCCTATCCTTTCTCTATATATTAGCTTTTTATAGGGCTTCTCTCTATGTGTTTCTTCTCTTAGTCCTAATAACTTATTCTTAGTCCTTATTTACCTTAGTGTAGGCTTACTAGTTTACTTCTATCCTCTGTTATCTTTATTATCTCTTTGCTTACTTAACTCTAGTAACTACCTCTTTAGCTATCTTTAACTACTATACCTCTAGGCTAGGGAGCCCCTAGGGTTTCTATAGGGCTACCTTATCCGCTATTTATTATAAGTTTATAATAAGCTAAGTAACGTATATATCTATCCCTTCTTTATCTTATAGGTTTAGGGCGTTTTTAGGTTAAAAGCATACTACTGCCTCCGCTATTATATATAGTTTATCTATTATATTTTATATATACCTAAGAGTCCGTGGGATATTATCTTATAGGTTAGTAAAGATACTAATTAGCTATAGGATATAGTTAGATCTAGTAAGGTCTTTTACTCCTTTATAGTAGACTTAGATATCTAGGGTTACCTACGCTAGGTCTATAGTACTATCCCTGTTATCCTTATATTACCTAGTAAGTTCCCCTTAGGGTATTACTAGTCTAAGCCTCCACTAGCTTATAAGTTTTAGTAGCTTATTTACTCTATTAGTTATTCTATCTAGCCTATCCTAAAGGGGGTGCTTTTAGTTAAAGTCTCCTATAAATATGCTTTAGTTATATAGCGTCTCTATGTTAATATCTTATATAGGGGTATTCTAGTTATTACTATAACCTTCTAAGTAAAGGGAATAGATATTAACCCCTTAAATTTCCACTAGTAACTAATTAAGCCCTCCCTAGGCTAACTATAACTCTATATTATATTTCTTGTTTATATATATAGTGTTATGCCTATTATAGTATGTAAGTTAAAATTAGGCAAGGCCTAGTATAAGGGGCTATAGATATTTTATATATTCCTACTCTTAGATTACTATTATATCTATATTAGTTTAGTAGCGGAGCGTAATATATATTAGGCTATCCTTCTTATTTATATTCTAAAAGAGAACTTATAATATTACTATATTAATTAGGGAGGTAGTAATAGGTCTTAGCTATCCTATACTAGTTTTATTCTAGCCCTAAGTTATTCTATGTACTACCTAATACTTCTAGCTCTTAGCTATTTAGCGCTTTATTCTGTGTTTATAGGGCAACCTCTCTTTTTTCCTATTATTACTATAGGTTTTATAGCTATACTAGCTCTCTCTTAGGCTAGAGCTAAGTTCCTACTAGGGAAGCTAGAGGTAAAGCGGGATAGTTATTCTAGGTATCTTACCTTTACTATATTTTACTTCTCTTTTAGCACTAGGTAGTCTCTAGACTAGGCTAGGTATAGCCTAGAGCATAGGATATAGTTTTCCTTAAGTTATCTATTTATTATAGGGCATAATGCCTCTTTATCTTTATGCTAGCTAGCTCTATACCTACTACACCTTAGTACTGCCTTATAGAACTTAGTAATATATCCTATTTAGAAGTAGTTATAATACTATCTAGGTTATAGGGTCTTATTATATAGTTTAGCTTAAAATAGCTTTGCTTTAAAGACTATTCTATTCTAGCATATCTTATTAGTATCTTTAACTTTAGCTAGTCTAAGAATTAGGGTAGTTTACTAGGCGCCTTTGCCCTAGGGGCATCTTATAGTTACCTTAATTATATTTACTTTATTTACTTTTCTAATCTTTACTACTAGGTTTTTAATAGACATATACTTTATTAGGAAACCCTTAATAATAATACTAAGTACATAGTAGTAAATAGCTACCTCTAGGCTAAACACTTTAGTAATCTATTTCTAGTCTTCTTTATACTACACTATATTTCCTTTAAAGGTAATAATTATATCCCCGCTAGGGAGTCTTCTAGCTACTATTACTAAGGCCTATCTAATAGCTCTATTTATAGCTATAACTATATCTTCTATACCCCTAGGCTAGAGTAATTCTTATATAGTGTTTCCTTTTATAAGTACTTCTCTATATTATCTTCTAGGGATCTAGAGAGAGGGGGGGTTAGTATTTAGTTATTTTAGTATAGGCCTAGCTATAATATTTACCTAGGTTAGGGAGTTATTATCTTTAGCTTCCTCCCTAATAGCCTCCTTAAGGGCTATTTTTAATACTTCTTTAGTAGTATAAATATTACTATTATTAGTATTTATGGTTTTTATTTTAGCTTAGGCGTGGTTTACTACCTAGTTAGCTATAGCTATTATAATACGCTACACTTAGGTAACTTTATTATTTAGGATAAGGCTAGTATTCTTATTATAATATTTCGTGTCTTTAGGATATATAAATTAGTTCTAGTCTGCTATTAGGTTATCCTTACTTCTTTAGATATTAAACTATCCTATTCCTATGTTTACGTAGTACCTACTCTAAGCTAGCCCCCCTAAGCCTATATTAATTACTATTAGTGTCTTATTTACACTCCTACTACTAGCTTTATTATAATATAATATTATAGGGGGGGAGAAATAAAGGCAAGGATTTTAAATATCAATGTGATTTGTATTTTAGAGGCGATTTTAGACCTTAGGGTCGGTGCGGAAAAGTATTCAAAGCTCTTTAAGTTTCGAAAGAATTATATAATAAAGTAAGAAAACTATAAATTAGTTAATAGTATAGTCATAAGACCCACTTTTAGACCTATTTTTAGAACAAGCTTTATAACTAAGTAAGAAAGCTAAAGATAATATATATTATTAGACTTACTTTTAAAGCTTATTTTTAAATATTTTTACTATTAAGGAAAATATATTATGATATATTTATTATAAAATATATAAGTCCTTTTTAAGTAGCTTTTCCTAGGGTTTTGACTTCTTCTTTAGCTAAAAAACCCTTAAAAGTTAATATAATTATTTATAATGATAATCAAATAGCTCTATAGCTAGAAACTCCTTTATTATATAAATAAAAATATACTTTTTATAATATAATACTTATATATATAAATATTCTATTATTAGAGTTTTAGTCTTATTTATATATAATAAAAAACAATTTCTTTAGGGTAATTATTATATTTAGAGTAAAAAAAGTATATTAAAAGACATAGTAAATCTAAGAAAGAAGGTCTAGATATATAAAGACCCTTAAAATATAAAGAAAAATTGAAAGAATCTCAAAATACTATATATATAATTATATATACCCTATATAATAATCTATAGCTAATATTCTAAAAAAAAGATAGTTAAATAAATTTATAACTAAATAACTAAGTAATAATATAAAAAAAGGCTAATATTAGATTAAAAGAGGAAAATCCAAAGACAAATATATCTTAATTATATTCCAGGTTTCTATTTTTAGTAACAATTACATGTAATTATGTAGTTGTAGTTGTAATTATTACAACTACAATTACAATTAATTACATATAGTTAATAATTACAATTAATTAATTACACCCTAGTAACAATTACAACTACAATTACAAGCTACCCCCTAAAAACTACATTAATTACACTACATATAGTTGTCTGTTTATAGCTAGGTTAGGGCTATACACAAACTACGCATAGACCACGCATAAGTTGCTATAAATCCAGGCGTTGTGTAACCACTAGTGTAGTTCCTTTCTTCTTCTATAAGAATAATATTCTCACTTTAAACGCTTATAAGCAGAAGCCATAAGGCCAGTTCTTAACATAAAGAAAATAATCCTTTAAAATACAAGGCCTGACTTAGTACTAAGGGATTTATGTAAATCAAAGGCCTAGATTATCTAGAGACCTTTGCAGCCATAAGCATTCCCCCTAGCTAGAGGATTTTACTAGCCCTAGTGGCTTAGAATAACTAGGAAATCAAATAGGTCGATTTTATAGGAGCTTTTCTTAATAGTAAGCTACAATAACAGATTTATATGGTTATTCTAGATGGATTTATCAAATTCCTTAAAGCAAATCCTAAACTAGCTAAATTAGCTAGAAGTTTTAGCTATAAACCCACTAAAGATTAAGTAATTCTATTATAGAAATCTTTATATAGCCTAAAACAAAGCTTAAGGGAGTGGTAATAAGCACTAACTATAGTGCTTAAATCCCTAGGATTTAACCCTCTTATATCTAACCTAGCTATATTCTTTAATCCCTTTACTAAAACCTTTATTATTATATATATTAATAACTACCTTCTAATTAGACTGGATTTACCCTATATCTAAAGACTTAAAAAAGAACTTTATAAAGTCTATCTAATAGAAGATAGGGGGCCTGCTAAATTCTTCTTAGGGGTTTAAATTATATAAGATAGGCCTAATAGAATACTAAAAATCCACTAATCTTAGTATATCTTAGAGGCTTTAAAACAATTTAACATGCTAGATAGTAAGCCTATTAGCATACCTCTTTAGCTAGGCATACTAGCTACATAAATAACTAAGCTTTTAATAGCTAGCGAAATTAAGCTTTATTAGTGTATTATAGGGACTATAATGTACCTAATATTACTTACAAGGCCTAATGTGGCCTTTACACTTTAGTGGCTATCTATAGCACTAGCTAGCCCCTATATAAAGCACCTAAAAGCAGCTAAAAACCTGCTTAGGTACTTATTAGGGACTAAATTCCTTACTATAATCTATAGAGGAGACCCTAAAGGTATAGCTAGCAAAAGCCTAATAGGTTATTATAATAGTGATTTTATAAGGGATAAAAAGACCTCTAAATTTACATATACCTATCTATTTAAGCTAGCTAGCAGACCTATTAGCTAGAAATCAAAGAAAGCTAGTATAATAGCTCTATTAACATTAGAAGCTAAAGCTAACGCTATTTGCAAGACCTTCTAGGAGCTTTAGTGGCTTTAGGGCTTATTTAAGAAGCTAAAAACCCTTATTTCTCCCCCTATCTAGATATATTATAATAATTAAGGCGCTATAACTATAGCCTATAACCTTGCTTTACATAGCTATACTAAGCATATATTACTAAAGTTTAACTATATTAGGTAATAGGTTTTAGAGGGTTTAGCTAAGATTAAATATCTAGATATAAAGTTAATACCTACAGATAGTCTTACGAAGCCTCTCTCTAGACCTCTTTATTAGGCTTTTATTAAGCTATTAGGGCTTAATAATCACTAAAAACTAATAACTAAATCCCTTCAATAGGGAACCAAAAAACAACGGCAAAAAGGGAGCTATATTTAATAATAGCTAGGAATTTAAAAGGGGTCTTTTATCTTTTCCTGTTTTTCCCTTTTATCTATTATTATCTAAAAGTTATTGTTTTTACCCTATAGTCTCTTTATACACTTCTAATTGCTTTTAATATAATTCTTTTTTAAAGGGGGTGTTAAAAATAAGACCTATTTTTAGCCCTTTTCTAGTTAAAGGACCTTTTTATTACTAGCTTATATTATAAGCCTAATAGCTACACTATAGCTATTAATAGTCGCGAAGGTAACTATTAATAGCCACGTCATAGCTATTAATAGCTATAACTAACCGTGTAAATAATTATTCTAATTAATTATAAATTAGTTAATTACATTATGGCTGCAAGTGTAGCTATAACCACGCCACTAGTAATTAGGTAAGCTAGGGTAATGTAAGCTAGGGTAATGTAAGTAGGTTACCCTATACGCAGCTTACCCTATAGCTATCTTTAATAGTGATTTTCTCTTTAACTAGAGGTTATATAAAAGTCTTATATATAGCAAATTAAAGCTAGAAGATAGGGCTTTTATTTAATATAGGAATATTTTTTAGACTAAAAGTTAGTATATATAGGTTACTAGTTTATATAGTAGTAAGTTAATTTTTTGGATTTTATATATAAATGAATTTTACGGAAAATCAAAAGTAGCCCTTAAGACCTTGTTAGTAGCCTAGATTTACTAATACAGTTAGTAAATATATAAGAGGAAGAAGATCTTTTTAATCTAGCTAAATAGCTAGGCCTCTTAATCTAATAGCTGCATTGCCTGTATAACATCACTAAAATCAATTCTATTGCTCTATTAGATATTGTAAAAGTAATCTAGATTAAATTCTATTAGTTAATAACTGCTATAACCTTCCGTTACGTTGCGTTAATAATTTAACGTTGTGGCCCTATTAGTCCTTAACTGTAGAGGTTGCACCTATATAGCTATTGCCAGCCGCTTGCTAGCTGGCAACTAGCTCCCTACATTTCAATAAAACTAGCAACCTATATGCACTAACTTTTGGTCCTAAAAATATTCCTACATCAAATAAAAGCCCTATCTTCTAGCTTTTATTTGCTATATATGAGACTTTTGTATGACCTTTAGTTAAAGAGAAAATCGCTGTTAAAGATAGCTATAGGGTAAGCTACGTATAGGGTAACCTGCTTACGTCACCCTAGCTTACGTTACCCTAGCTTACCTAATTACTAGTGGCGTGGTTATAGCCACACTTGCAGCCTGTTAAGTGGGGAAATGGCTTAGCTAATGGAGGTGGTAATAATTATAGAACCCAGGTATGTAGCTTAAGTAGTAATTAACTATTATCATTACCCTAATTATTTTAGTACTACTTTATAGTAATAAGACTAGGACTTATATATATTATTATTATCTTAGAATAGACTTAAAATCCTCCTATATAATTAATTATCCCTAAGAACGCAAAGGAGTTAAGGCTAGCGCTAAATAAATAAGAGATAATTAAATAAAGATAATATAGAGAGTAGCGCTTTATGTAGAATCACTAGAGTATAGCTAAGGTTAGAAATAGGATAATAGATATATCCTAGGAGCTGCGGTTACCTAATAACAAAGGATAAGAGATAAGGTCTAATCCTAACTATAGATAGAAATAGCTTTAATTATTAAAGCCATAATCACTAAGGACTATAGGACTTAAGTAATAGGTTTAAGAACTATAGGACTTAGACGCACTAGCTAGAAGACTAATAAAGAGAATAACTTTATATCTAATAAGAAATAGAATCTTAAATAACGCTTAAACTAGAAATTCCAAACCTTAGGAGAAGTAATTAAATTAACAAACAAATAATACTAGAATAAGCTTAGATTATAGAGATTAGTAACTAGGAATAATTAATTAGTAGCTTATAGTAATTAAATAGGCGGAATGCTATTAGACATAGCTACTAATAGGGGAAGCTTATTTTACATTAGATATATTAAGATAAGAGAATACTTTAAACTAATTTAAGGAACTAGAGATATTAGGTTTAGACCTAAAAAACTATTCCTAGAACTTAATATTTTTAGACTTAGTAAAACACTATTATCCCCTAGGGAAAGGAATAGATACTAATTAAGAAACAGACAAGCTTAAATAACAAAATTACCTTCTAACTTTTTAAGACCTATAGAATCATGCCTAAGACTAAGAAATAGGACCTAGTAGATAGCATCTAATAGACTTAGCTATAAGGCTATACGCACTCTAACTCTTATATAAATAAAGTATTAGATTAACTATTTTATAACTATATTTATTACTATAAAATAATAACTAACTACTAAATTTAAGTAACAAACTTAAACTATAATAATGTCACGGCTTGTACCGCTGGGTCTGATATAAACGAAGTGAAGGCTAAGATTCGTAGTCGCCACTAGAAAGATGCTAGCTAGGGCCTAGTGCATAAAGGTTTCAATCTCTCGACGAACACGAGATTGAAACCTTCATGCACCAGGCCCTAGCTAGCATCTTTCTAGTGGCGACTGCGAATCTTAGCCTTCACTTTGTTTATATTAGACCTAGTAGTATAAGCTATAATAAATTAATCTCTAAACCTTTAAGGGAAATAAACTATTAGCTAGATTATTATATAGCTAATGCTATAAAGGTCTACACAAAACACGCTAGTACCTTGTAATAATAAAGATATAGATAATTAGTTATAGGATAGAGGACCCCTATAGTCTAGAATAATAGATAATAATAGGGTATAAGAAACGCTACTAGTCCTTAATCTAGATAAAGGCATAGGTAATGCGGACGATAATAATAGAGCATTATAGAGATACTATAAGGTTATATAAGCTAAGCTATTATATATATAAAGAAGATAGGAGATTCTGTAAATTAAGGCGTAAATTAAGGAGATTAAGGTAAATCTATAATTAGCTAGACCTCCTTAGGGACCTATAATTACCCCTTAAACTTTAACTATAGTCCTACTAGTAGTTTATAGTAACCTAGTAGTAATTATATAGCAAAATAGTCTTATTAAGACGCAGAGGAAAATGCTTATATATAAAGGGAGTAGCTGCCTAGCTAATAATGCAAAGCGATAATAAATGCGTTATATAGCTGTGAAATACCCTATAGACAATAGAATAAGAATATAGGTATCTTTATAATAAGATAGCTAGTGGCTAGCTATGTAAGCGCTGTTTAATATAGTATAGATTAGATTAAAGAATACTTATCTATAATTATATATTAGGTTTAGGGATTTTAGAGATATCTAGTGACCAGAGCTTTACATGTAGTGTAGTAAATGTAGTATTTTGACTTTCCTTGTAGTATGTAGTGTAGTGAATTGTAGTGTAGTGTAGTAATAAAAAAAAAAGTGGGGTATATTAATATCTTATTATATTCTTTGAATTTTATACTATTAACTTAATATAGCTCTTTATTTTTATTATTATTTAGTTATTTAGTTATAGATTTATTAAACTTTCCTAGTTTTAGATTATTAGCTATAGATTATAATATAGGGTAATTATAGTTTTATAAGTAAGTTTTAATAGTTTCTTACTTTTTTCTCTATATAATAAGATATTTGTTTACTAACTTATCTAATAGGATTATATTAATACTATATTATTTAATCTTTTTTAGTTTTTTTTTTAAATTTACCCTATATATAATTTTAAAATAAGTTTAAATAATAGCTTTTAAATCTAAATAAAATTACTAGATAGCTTAAATATTATATATATTTAGCCTAAAATATATATTACTTATAACCTAATTTATATAATTAATATAAATTTTATTTAAATTAATATAAATTAATTTAGGTTTTATAAAATAGTTTTTCCTTTTGCTTATAAAATATAGGACTAAAAGTAAATAATTTAATGTTAAAAAATATATTTAAAAGAATAAAATTATAAGATTAGTAATATTAAAAAGGTAAAATTACTTTAAAAAAAACACTAAGTTTCTTACAATAACTTATAAATATAATACTAGTTATATAAAATTATTTTTTATTTTAAAAATAATTTTTAATTCTAAATAATTTATAGTTTCTTTATATTATATAATCTAAGTAATATATAATATAACTAGCTTAAGATAATTATTAACTACAAAATATACTATAAACTAGTACTTTTATATATATAAATTAATTTTTAATTAATTTTTAATTAATTAAAATTAATTATTTCTTTGTAAAATCAGTTAAAAAGCTATAAATTAACTAGATTTATAATATTTTAAAGGTATAGGAATATTTCTTATAATTTATAAAGTATATATAAAAAAGTGGGTCTTTTATAGGTCTTTTATAGGTCTTTTATGGGTCCTCTATCATTTGATTGGTCTAATTACACTGTTTAGTCAATTGCGTTATTTGTGACCCACTTGCTTAGCTAAGTGAAAAAATTTTTAAGGAGGGGTATTCCCCTGCTTTCTCTTTTCTTTCTTTCTTTTCTCTTTTCTTTTTACCTTAGTAAATCGAAAAAAAACATCTAGAAAAACCTTTATATAGTTAAGCTAGCTATATTACTATTACCTATTTTTGCTCTTGTTTTTACAATCTTTTTACTCCTTAAATAAGTTACAAAACCCCTAAAAAAACAAAAATCAGAAAAATCAGAAAAAATTAGAAAAATTAGAAAAAAATCAGAAAAAAATTAGGAAAAGTTAGGAAAAAAGTCAGAAAAATCGGAAAAATTGAACCTTTGAAAATCAGAAAACCAGAAAAATCAGAAAAATCAGAGAAAAAAACCCACTTTACTATGGATTCCTCTTTCTGCCCCTCAGATAATGATTCTAATGCTAGTATGCCTAGCTCTTCTAGGCCTGGCTTACCTTCTAGGCCTAGCTAGACTAGCCTAGTATTAAGGTTTTCTTAAGGAAGTAATCTTTAAGGATTATACAAGAAAACCCTTAAAAATCAAGAAGATTACCAATTTTCTTTACAAGCATATGTTTTTACCCACAATTTATTTAATTATTAGTTATCTAATATTAAATATAATAAAGAAAGGGAAATTATATGCTTTTGTACGCAATCTAGATGCTCCTTTAGCTTTAAATGTAAAGCTAAGCGATTTCAAGTTTCTAATGGTGTTAGGCACTATAAAGCTAAGCATCCTGAGATTACTACTTCTAAATTAGATGAAAAAAAACCTTTTAAGGTTACTTGTAAGTATTTAATTCTATTTATTTACTATTATTTCCTTTTACTAACTATATCTTAGTACTAGAAATCTAACAAGATTCACTACCTAATACACAAGCCTCTTTAACCTCCTATTTCTCTATAAAAAGGCCTTGTAATAATACTATTATAGAGGAATTTTTATCTAAAAAGGCTGTTACTCTAGTTATTAAATTTATACTAGACAATAATATCCCTTTTACTATTATTAATAGTAAATCCTTTAAGGAATTACTAGATTATTATTCTAGGTAAGTACTAAGTATTCCTTATTATAAGAAACAAAAGCTAATTTAAACCTTAGAAATAATAATCTAGCTTCTTTACTAAGCTATCAAACAATTACACATAGAATTAATTCTATGTATAATTCATCAAAGCATCAGATTATTCAGCAAATCCAACATTAGATAAAATATCAAGGTTTAATATCTATTCAATTAGATATTTGGACATCTATAAATTCTAAGTCTTACTTAGGAGTTATAGCTAGTTGGATTAGCCCGAATTTTAAGCTTAAGTATAAGCTTATAGGTAAGTATCCTATTCTTCTAAGATAATTATTATTACTATTATTATTAACACTATAACTTTTAGGCTTTGAATATCTATCAAATGCTCATACTAGGGCTTATATTCATCAATGCTTTAATAATCTTATTAAAGATTATAGCTTAGACCCTAAGTATATTCTTAGGTAAGTTATCTATCTTAATAATATTAGGATTTAGAAATTATAGCTAATTCTTTATAGTTTTACTAGGGATAATGGTTCTAATAATAATACTTTTATAACTTCTTATATTAATAAGAATTATAATAGTATTATTCATGAGCCATATAATATCCGATGTGTGGCTCATGTTTTTAACATTATTGCTAAGGATATTATAACTACATTTATAAAATCAACTTCTCCTAAGGAAGACTTAGAATCCTATAGAAATAGTAAATATCTTTACTATTCTACTAAGGATATCTCTTCTATTAAAGAGAAACAAGATTTTAAAGAATTCAAATCCTTAGCAGATGGTAAGTAATTTTTTAATAATTATTATAACTATTATTACTAATATTTCTATAGGTTTACTAGGCAAAGTTAAAAGACTTGCTATTCTTATTAAGAATAACTAAGGATTATATAAACTTTGGTTAAAATCTTTACGAAAAGCAAAAAAAGAGGGCTATATTGCTAAGAATTATAATATTACGAAAATTCCTCTAGGTAAGTCTTTTTTTCCTTCTTATATTATATTTAATACTAACTATATTTATAGCTAATGAAACTAGGTGGAATTCAACCTATAAGATGATTAATACTTCTTTAGAGCTTAAAGAAGCTATTATTTTTCTTAATAGGGAATCTAATATTGCAGCATTAAAAGATGCTATGCCTACTGCCTAAGAATAGGCTGACTTAGCTACTTTAAGTAGTATTTTAGAGGTTTTCTATAAACCTACTATTATACTTCAAAGTCAGAAGTATAATACTTTAGGTTTAGTCCCTCTTTTTATTATTAGGATATATAAATATCTTAATGATATAAAAGAGGACCAAGAGGCCTATATTACTTAGGTATTTCTTCTATAGTTCTCTTTTCCCCTTTATTGATTATATGTTAATTAACTTAATATTTTAGAAGGTTTATAACCCTTGAGGCAAGTTCTTTATAGCCTCTATAAATAAAGGCTTAGATAAACTTAGTAATTATTTTCCACAAGATATGGATAATAATTATTACTTTTATAAGCCTTATTTATATGCTATGTTACTAGATCCTAGGCTTAATCTTATTACTATACAAGATAGGCTTAAGCTACAAGCAAGAACTAGTACAAGGCTATTAGAAGACTTGCAAAAGGAATATGATTCGTAAGTATTATTATTATTATTATTATTATTATTATTATCATTACTAATAGATTAACTAGGATCTTACCTACTTTTAAAGAGAATCAGGCTAATCAAAGCCTAGGCTTTGAAAATTCAGAGTCAGAAAGTACCTGATTTTAAGTGGAAATTGGAGGGCCTAGTTAGCCTAGGACTTTTAATAATCCTAGGCCTAAGCCAGCCTCTAAACTTTATAAAGGTTTATTTCTAAACGAGAGAGATAAATCTATTCAAAAAACTAGAAAAAACGAGATTTCTACCTTTACTAAGCTTAAAGCTAAAGAAGATAAGGTAAGTTAGAATTTCTTACTATTATTATTATACTAATTTATTAACATTATAATAGGAGGATATCTTTAAATAGTGGGAAGACAACCTAAAGTCTTTCCCTATTTTAAGTATTATTGCTAGAAAATATCTAGCTATTCCTACTACTTCTAGTGCTATTAAAAGTTCCTTTAATACTGGGGGTAATATTATCACAAAAAGAAGAACTTCCTTAAAACATTCTATAATTAAGGAATTAATTCTTTTAAAGAATTGGT
>JFGW01000152.1:0-73506 GCA_000729825.1 Epichloe sp. AL9924 | reverse complement strand
TTAGCTATATAATAATCTAGCTAATAGTTTATTTCCCTTGAAGGTTTAGAGATTAATTTATTATAGCTTATACCACTAAGTCTAATATAAATAAAGTAAAGGCTAAGATTTATAGTTACCACTAGAAAGATACTAGCTAGGGCCTAGTGTATAAAGGTTTTAATCTCTAACCTACTATATATAATATATGCTATTCTTAATAAATACCCCGCTTAATAAACATATAGCTATCTTATAGCTAGCTAGCCTCTTTGTTATTAGAGCGGCCTAAAGGTTCTCTGAAGATCCACTATTATAAACGTCCTATCTCCGTCCTCTGCGCTCCTAACAATTAGACCTTATAGTATAAGCTATAATAAATTAATCTCTAAACCTTTAAGGGAAATAAACCATTAGCTATATTATTATATAGCTAATACTATATAAATCTATATAAAACACGCTAGTACCTTATAATAATAAAGGTATAGATAATTAGTTATAGGGCAAAGAACCTCTATAGTCTAGAATAATAGATAATAATAGGGTATAAGAAACGCTACTAGCCCCTAATCTAGATAAAGGCATAGGTAATATAAATAATAATAATAAAGCATTATAAAGACACTATAAGGTTATATAAGCTAAGCTACTATGTGTTTTGTCAAGCGGAAAACAACACCCTAAAAGACACGATGCTAGCCCACGGTCGTAGGTAGCAGTGACGTCTGCTTACGTTAAAGGGTTAATTAATCTTAATAGCAGCAATTATAATAATAGCTAAACCTATCTCTTTAGATAGAGATAATTTAGATTAAATAGTCTATTAGATTAGAAGTAACTTTTTAGTTAAGTTAGGGAAGTAATCTTATTAATTTATCTTATTAAAGTAAACACAATATTAGCTATAGTAGCGCTAGGCATTTAAGTTAAAAATCTAGAGTTAGGTGTGCATAAAGGGCCTTAAAAGAATCTAGATATAGGTAGTCTCTTTATAGATTAAATAGTCCCTATATCCAGATAACTAATATTGTTATCCCCTATTATGTTATCTATCCTCGTGATCCCCTTGTGCCTGTTATCGCGATCGCGTTTTCTGGGTGCGTGTCTCATGGCACACAGTGTATAAAGAAAATAGGAGATTTTGTAAATTAAGGCATAAATTAAGGAGATTAAGGTAAATCTATTATTAGCTAAACCTCCTTAGGGACTTATAATTACCCCTTAAACTTTAACTATAGTCTTACTAGTAGTCTATAGTAACTTAGTAGTAATTATATAGTAAAGTAGTCTTATTAAAACATAGATAAAAATACCTATATATAAAGGGGATATATATAAGAACCTCTAGAATTTTATAGTAGATTTGAATATATTATTTAAATTAAACTATTATACCTTTAGGGATAATATAACTAAGGTAATGTATATAAGTAGCTACCTAGCTAATAATATAAAGTAATAATAGATATATTATATAGCTATAAATAGGTATGTATATTATACGTTACTTATATAAATAGGTTTTCTTAATTAGCTAAAGACTAGAATAATAAATAAGAATTTAAGGTACTTAGAAGTAATAAGAATATTACTAAATCTTAGGTAAAGAGATAAGTAATTATTTTAAGCCTTTATAAGAGCTTAGACTAAGGTAAAAGCTAAATTACCTAAGGTAATTCCTATATACCTAAGATTTACTATCTTTCTAAATAGCTTAAATAATACTATAAGGAAGTAAATAATTAGCTAAGAGTTTCTAATATTATAAAGCTAGTTATAAGGCTAGGGTAAGAAAGTAAAGGTTATAATAAATTTAAGCTAAAGTAATAAGAAAAGTTAAGACTATAAAAAGAAAAGGTAATACTTTATATTACCTATAAATAAGGTATAGTAATAAAGTAAGGATTAAGGGAAAAAATTATTCTTAGTGTGCTTTAAATATAGAAAGCCTAGATATACTATATTACCTTATTAGGTACTAGACTATTTTACCTATAAAAGTAATAAGTATATAACTAAGAAATATAATAAAAGTAGTAATAAAGCTATATCTTCTAATATAATACTAGTTTAATTAGCATAAACCTAGGAATATAATCTTACTATAGAATACCCTATAGATAATAAAATAAGAATATAAGTATCCCTATAATAAGATTACTAGTAGCTAGCTATATAAGCGCTATTTAATATAAGTATATAGTTTTTAATAATTTATCCTAAATTATTAATAAAAAAGGATTAGGAGAGTATAATATAATTAGACTAAATACTAGAGAGTATAAGCTAAAAAGTGATTTTATATTAAGGAATTTTATAAAAATTAATAAAAGTAAAAGATAGTATAGGATTTATAAAGTTTTATTAAGTTAGCTACTATATTACTAATATAGGAGAAGGGATAATACTAGGTATAAACTAGATTAGAGAATACTTACTTATAATTATATATTAGGAGTAGGGATTTTAGAGGTATTTAGTAACTAAAGAGTATCTCTTCTTTACTTATAGAAAGTAGTAAATATATAGGGAGAAAAAACTAGTAGTAGTTATATTATTATTTAGAGTAATAAAGATTAAGCTAATAGGTTTAAAAGAGAGAGATAAAGGTTAATTAAAGAACTTAGTAATAATAGAAGGATAAATAAATAGTAAAAACGCTATAATATTACTAAAATACACTTACTTATAGTAAAAAAAGTAAGGTATTATAATTATACTAATTTTAGGAAATATAAGTAGTAAAGAAGCTACGTTAAATTAGGGTAAGAGTACTAAGTGTCCTATACTAATAATTCTAGATAAATATAAGGAGTTTATAGATATTTTTTCTAAAGAGCTAGTAAGTAAGCTTCCTAAACTAGGAAGTTACACTTATATAATTAAATTAGAAAAAAGGAAAATACTACCTTAGGGGCTTATATATAATTTAGCTAAGAGAGAGCTATAAGTTCTTAGGGAGTACCTTATAAGTACGTAGCTTAAAGGTTAGATTAGAAGATTAGTTAGCCTAGCTAGAGCTTTAATTTTATTTATTCTAAAGAAAGAAGGAAAATTAAGGCTTTACGTGGATTATAGGGGCTTAAATAAGATTATAATTAAGGATAAGGCCCCCTTATCTCTTATTACTAAAATTCTTAATTAATTAGTAAGTATAGTTATTTTTATAGTTCTTAATCTTAAAGATATATACTACTAGCTATATATTTACTTAGGTAATAAGTAAAAGATAGCTTTTTGTTATTACTATAGCTACTTTAAATATCTTATTATGCTATTTAGACTAGTTAATACACTAGTGACTTTTTAGGAGTATATTAATAATACACTTAAAGGTCTTATTAATAAGACCTATATTATTTACCTAGATAATATACTAATATATAGTAGCGTAGTTAAGGAGCATATAGATTATATTAAATAAATCCTATATAGGCTTAGAGATATAAGCCTTTTTATTAACCTTATAAAGTGTTAATTTTTAGTTATAGAGGTTAAATTCTTAGGCTTTAAGATATTACTAAGAGGTATTATAATAGATCTAGTAAGGGTTAAAGTAATTACAATATAGCTAATACTACATAGTATATTTAATATTTAGTTATTTCTTAGTTTTACTAGATTTTACTGCTATTTTATTAAATAGTATAGTAAAGTTATTATTCTATTAATAAATTACCTTAGAGGGAAGTAACTAGTAATATTTAACCTAGAACCCTATAAGTTAGTAGTATTTAGAGAACTTTAGTAAAGATTTTAGGAAGCGCTAATTTTAGTATATTTTAACCTACTTATATATCTTAGAGTGAAGATAGATATATCTAGATATATAATTAGGGCTATACTTATAATATTAGTGCTAGGTTACTAGCACCTAGTTATATTTATATTAAGGAAAATAACTAACACTAAATTATGCTATATAATACCTAATAGCAAATTATTAGCTATTTAAAAGGCTTTTTAGGCCTAGAGATATTATCTTACTTATTTAGCTTATATAATTAAGGTTATTATAGACTATTTAAACTATAAGTACCTAGCTATAAAGCCTAAGCTTACTAGTAAGTAGGTAACTATACTTAATAAGCTTTATCTATTTAACTTTAAGATTATATATTATATAGGGAAATTAAATCCTACTAATCCCCTATTAAGAAAACTAGATTTTATAAGTAAGATAAGAAAAGTAAAAGTAGTAACTATATAGCTCCTTACCTTTTTATTTAAATTTATAGATACTAAGTAATAAGAATATTATAGTAATACTACTAGCGCTATAGGTTTTATAAAAACGTTATTTAGTATAACTAATAGTTAGTTATAAAGACACTATAATAATACTATTAATAT
The DNA here is from genome assembly GCA_000729825.1 of Epichloe sp. AL9924. NCBI lineage: Eukaryota > Fungi > Ascomycota > Sordariomycetes > Hypocreales > Clavicipitaceae > Epichloe > Epichloe sp. AL9924. The sequence continues at coordinate 69,171 of JFGW01000152.1, read as the reverse complement.
CTAGGGTTTTAAAAAATTATAACTTAACTATATTTTTAAGGAGCCTAATAATCTAGATACGCTTAGAAAAGGTATATTAGTAGGGTTATTTAATACTTTTTTTAGTAAGTAATAAGGTAGCTATAGTAGTACTACTAGTACCTAGTTTATATTATATTTATTGCTTAGCTATTTTAATTTTCCTATTAAACTAGCTACTACTAAAAGGGGTAAACTAGTATAGGTAGTTACTAGTAAGTAATAAGGGTGCCCCTTAAAACTATTACTTATCTATTCCCTTATAAGACTAAAGGCATTTAGTAAACTAATTACTTATAGAGATATTATAGCTAGGATCTAATCTATTTAGAGAACCTCTTCTAAGTTTAACTCTAGCTTTCTAGAAAGAAGCTTAGAATTAGAAGCCTTAATTTAAGTCTTATTATATAAAGTATAGTAAGGTAATAACTTTACTATAGGTTAAAAGAAGTTACTTAAAAGTAGTAATTTATTAGTATTATAGATATAGTTTATAGGACTCTTTAAGCTATTAATATTTAAGAATTATATTTTTATCCCTTAGGGAATAAGAAAAGAAATTTTACTACTAACCTATAATAACCTTACTACTAGGTATTAAGGAGTAAGTAAGACTCTTTATTAAATTATAAACTAATATTATTAGCTAATAATAAAGAAAGATATAAAGGTATATATTAGTACTTATATAAGTTATTAGACTTTAAAACTAAGGCATTATAAACTATATAGTAAGCTAGCTATATTACTAGTGCCTAATTACTTTTTTTAAGAATTATTAATAGATTTTATTACTAGGCTTTTACTAGTAAAAAACTTAAACTAGACTTATAATATAATTTTAGTTATTATTAACTATTTTATAAAATATAGTATTTATATTCTTATTTTAATATAACTAACTAGTAATAGGCTAGTAACTATATTCTTAGAATATGTTTTTAAAGACTATAGAGCTCTAGAAGGTATTATAATAGACTAAGATTCTATATTTACTAGTGGTTTCTAGATAACTTTTTATTACTTTCTTATAACTAAGTAACTATTAAGTACTGCTTTTTATCCCTAAATAAATAGCTAGATAGAACATTTAAACTAGGTTTTAGAGTATTATTTAAGGGCTTTTACTTATACTAAATAGACTAATTAGGTGGATAACCTATTATTAGCGTAATTTACGTATAATATAAGCAATTATATAATATATAGCTACACACTAATAGAGGTATTATAAGGTTATAATCCTAGAGGTCTATAATAAGTAGTTATAAATATCCCTTTAGTAAATAATTAAGCTAAAAGTAAAGTCTTAGCGCTAAGAGAAAATCACACTATAATTAAATAGCTTTTAAGTAACTTATAAACTTAGTATAAGAAATATTATAATTAAAAAGGAACTCTAATAAGGTTTAAAGTTAGTAATTATATTTTAGTATTAATAAAGAATATTAACCTAAGATAACCTAGTAAAAAGCTAGCTATAAAGTACTTAGGCCCTTATAAGATTAAAAAGGTAATTAGGAGTTATAGATTAGCGTATTAATTAAGGTTACTACCTAGGACTTATTTATATAATATATTTAATATTACTAGTCTTAAGCCTTTTAAAGGGGACTTAACTAATATAAAAGATATATCCTTATTATAAGATAACCTTAAAGATAATAAATAGGAGTTTAAAGTTAAGAGAATTATTTTATATTACTATAATAGGAGATAATATAAATATCTAGTTAAGTAAAAAGGCTATAATATATTAGAAAACTTATAGGTACTAAAGAGAGATTTTATAATAAGAGATATTATTAAAGATTATAAGTAATAGTTAAATAGTAAGGTTATTATAAAATACTTATAATTTATAAGTTAATATAAGGTTATTATAAAGTACTTATAATTTATAAGTTAATATAAGGTTATTATAAAGTAGTTATAGTTTATAAGTTAATATAGTAAGAAGTTAGAAAATAAAGTTAAATTACTTAAATAATTTATTATTTAGCTACTAAGCACCTATTTCTTTCTAATAGAATTAGCTATAGTAACTACTATTTCCTTAGTAGTAGTAGTAGCTATAGTAGCTAAGGGGGTAGTAGTCTTAGAAGTATTTTTATTATTAGAATCCCTTTTTTTATATATATAAACCTAAAGTTTACTAGGGAGCTTAATAGGACTAATATAAGTAAGTAAATTAGTAATATTAGGTATAAACTACTAGTAAGTTAGTTAAGTATTAGCTATATATATTAAGAAAGCTTACTATTAGGATATTCTAGGCTATAAAGTAAAGAGAGTTTAAAATATTAATCTATATCTTAAGGTTTATAGTATTACTTAGTAGCGCTATTATAGTGTATTTATTATATTTTACTTTATAAGTAATATTAGTAGTTATTTAGGTATAATAAATATATTTATGCTTATTAGAATTTTTATAAGATAGAATAGTATTCTATAGCTTTTTCTTTACTTTTATAATAGACTAGTAATAAGTTAGTAGTAATCTAGTATCTAGGTAGTAAGATTATACTTACTTTATCCTAATAATAGTAACTACTTTTAGAAGTAGCTTTAATAAGGTTAAATAGCCTATTATAAAGCTATGTAATTTAAGCTAGGTACTAGTAGTATATTAGTAATAAGTAAGTAGTTTCTAGATAAAAGAGATATACTATAATATAGTTTTTATTATTATAGAAGTAATAAGTATATTTTATTAAGTAGCCTATTAGATATTAGTAATATAGAAGTAATAAGTAAGTAAAGAAGTTATACTTATAGATTTATTATATTTTATAGGGAAGGTCTTTTTATTAATAAGATATTTAGGAATATTATAGCTACTATTTTTTAGTAGGATATTCTATATTACTACCTACTAAGAGTAGTATATAGATAGAATTTTCTTTCCTATTATTTTACTAGTAATAAGTTAGTAATAGATATACTATAAGGATATAGTAAACTTATATTAAGATTTTAAAAGCTAAGCACTTTTAAGGAGACTTAGTAAGAGATTTCTTAGAAGACTTTCTAGTAGCTTAACCTTCTAAAGCTACTAGAGAAGGCAAAGTCCTAATATAAGTATTAGATATAGTTAACTAGCTATAAGTTAGCTATAATAGACTAAATAAAGAAATTATATTTAAAAGGGAATAAACTAATAATCTAGATAAAGTTAAAGGATAAAGATAAATAATAATAAGTAATAATAATAATTAAAGACTAAAGAAGGTTAGTAACTACTATATAATAGTAGTAAGAGAGCTACTACTTAGCTAGTAAGGGTAACTTATAAGGTTAAGGGATATTATAAGAGAAAGGAAGTGTGTGAAAAGGGGGAAAATTAGTCTCTTTTATATTAACCCTAGACCCCTTAAGTAATCTAACGCACTACATGTAAGTAATCTATGAATCACAATAATAACTATTAGCTCTGCCACTTACACACATACCTAATAGCTACAAACTTATAGTAACTATAACACAAGCCCTCTAGTTAGACTATTTAAAACCATAGCATTAGGTACCCTATTTATTTAAACTAATTACGAAAATTAATATAGGTTATCTATTTCTTTTAGTCTAGCTACGCAATAGGTAATAATATTTATTTTGCTATATTAAAGCTATATATAAGCTACTATTTAGATATTACTACTTATAATAAGGGGGGTTATTTATAATTAGTAGTATTATTATTATTGTTTTTTTTACCTATATATCTAGATATTAGGTTCCTTATCTTATTTTTCTTTATAAGCTCTATTATAGTATTTACGCCCTAAGTAAGCAGCTCTTTTTATAATTAAGGTTAATTATATATTAGGGGGGTATTATATTAGGAGCATAGAGGTTAGAGATAGGATATTTATAATAGTAAATCTTTAGAGAACCTTTAGGCTACTCTAATAATAAAGAGGCTAGCTAGCTATAAGATAGCTATGTGTTTATTAAGTAAGGTATTTATTAAGGACTATATATATTATATATAGTAGGTTAGAGATTAAAACCTTTATGCACTAGGCCCTAGCTAGCATCTTTCTAGTGGTAACTGCGAATCTTAGCCTTTACTTCGTTTATATCAGACCCTGCGGTACAAGCCGTGACAATTTACTAGTTAATATATTTCTATAGTAAAGAATAATATATATTAAGAACTAGCCTTATAGCTTTTACTTATAAGTATTTAAAGTAAGAATATTATTCTTATAGAAGAAGAAAGGAATTACACTAGTAGTTATATAGTACCTAGATTTATAGTAACTTATACGTAGCCTATGCGTAGTCTGCGTGTAGCCCTAACCTAGCCACATATAGTCCGCGTACTTTCCGGAGCCAGACTTAACCTAAGCTTATAGCTCGAGTCTATAACATCTATAAAGATTCATATTCTATCTTTAATAGCTCTTACCTTTATTATCTTAAACTATAGGTCCTAATAATAGGGTTCCTATAGCTTAACTACTAGCTTATAGCCTTTTATAGTGTTAGTTTCCTTAGATATTATAATAATATCCTATATTATTATAATTTATTAAACTTTAACCTATGTAAATCTTCCTTACTACTAGGGGTTACCTAATTATAATATTAATAATTATATATAATTAAACCCTATTCTCTTACTAGGATTTACTAAATTTAATAATTAATTAATTAGGATTAACTTAATAAAGGTATTAATTAGAAAGAAGGGTTTTAGTATTATAAATACTAATTAATTACTACTATATTAGACTAAGTAGCTAGGATTAGAAATAAGGGTATAGATTAAGTTACTTAACCCTATAAGAGAGTGTAAACTATAGTTTAAATAACTAAGTACTTATACTATAGGGTGTGTAATTTACCTATATAAAATATACTATGCATTTACTAAAGGTCCGGAAAGTGACTAGACAGGTAGGTCCTAGTGTCCACGATGCTTGCATGCAGTTGAATGCTTGCGGCGGGATTCTAACAAGGACCCTTTCCTTGTCTTGCGTCTCTAATCATCGGTTTCTCTTATACGACTGCGTGATGGAGCACGCGACAAACCCATTGGCGCAACCGTTGACGCTAACCCGAATTAGTAAGCGGACAGGGTTTAGCATGCTGTCTTTGCCTGTTTCATGTAGGCTTAGTCGTTATGGATTGAGTACACTTCCCCCTGAATTATTTGACAAATTTACATGTCCCACTTTTTTGTTCCTTTTTAACAGCTACGAGTAGCTGTAAGTGTAGTATAACCCCTATATTATTTTAAAGAGCTTTAAGGAAAATAAATAGGGTATATTACTCCGTACGCTACTAGAAGATATATAATTCTCTATATAAAGTATGAGGGAACTTAGGTACTTACTTATCCTAGCCCTTGTCTCTCTTATTTCCTTTCTAGTACCCAATTCGCTTAAATCCCCATGTCATGTAGATCTGTAGAAATAATTCAGGGGGTGTACGTCCGCACTGTACGTACATATGCACGTGCCGTGCTGCATATTCATGTCATCTTACGGAGTACCCCGTACGTACATACACACAGTTTGCTCATCATGTCATGCTCCAGAGAACGTGCGTGCATGAGTCAGTCAGTCAGTCAGTCAGTCTCCATCGTGAGCTTCCTCTTTTGATGCACAGTACGCACAGTACGGAGTACACGGTCATGAACAATTGTAGCGGAAGGCGCGCAGGCTGTGTTCTGCCAGGCCCACCCGCACTTGCTCCAAGCAAGCCAAACAAGCAACCAACATCCATTCGTGCCACGGACCGGTTGGTTGACGCTGTTACACCTGCCCCCAGCTGCCAGCTGCCAAGCTATTGTTGCTTCCTCCGAGTGAGTACACAAGATCAGCACCAGCCACCTCCATGACGATCAACGGCGCTTGAGCCGGGCCGGCTGGCTGGCTGGCTGGCACCCTGGCTGGTGCCTGGACGCGGCCGAACCGAACAATGAATCGCAATTGCACGGAGCCGTCTCAGTCTCACCCAACGCCAAGCCAACTCCACCTGACCTGGGCGAGAGACTGAAGAATTGTATTACCGAGTACCACCAGTGGATATGGTATATGGTATATGGTATATGGTATATGGTCCAGGCGCAATCGCTTAGAAACGTCCATGAGAGGGAAGACTTCCATGGGTAATCGTCTTCCAGTCACGGCGGTCCAATCCAATTGCAGAGCAAGCCGTCTTCGATGAGGCCCTCGACAGCAACCTCGCACTACACACGATACGATACGATACGATACGATACAGTACAATACTCGTCGACCGTCTCGCATCGTGGCGAACTGCCACTGAAGCTTCCGGATCGGCTGCACAATGGCTCCGAGTCAGCGTCGCGATGCTCCTCCAGAACATTCTCATGGATGGTGCCATGTACGAAACGGCGCACAAGTTCTAGCTAGTCGACTCGTGAGCCGAAGAACTGCTGCCAACATTGCTTCCCGCTTCGCCAATCGACGATTCGTTTTTGCGCTTGCTGTCGTGTCGGTGCTAGGCGCCAAGGCTGTTCACATTCATACGCATGCCACTGCACTGTCGAGGGTGCACTTGCTTCGCTGGGGCTACTCGTTCTTTGCCCAGGATCTGTTCCTGCTTCTTTTGATACGTTTGTTACTGGACAGTTGGGTCTTGGCCGTTGTGCGCCCCATCAGGTCGCTTGCCACCTTTGGCGCGAGCGTCCTCTTGTCCATTGTCGTTGCACTCGGCGTCTTCAACGTTTCCTTCTTTGTCGTTTCCGGATCGGAAATCCACTGGCGCAACATTGGCCTGGCTGGCGATCCCTCATCATGGTCCATGTTCCTTTCCGGCATCTTTTCCCTGGTGCTGGTCGCTTTTTTGGGCTTGGCGGCTAGCTGGGTGCTGCAGGACGCCTCCTTTGCTCTGTTTGGCTTTGGATGCGATTTGGTCAAGTGGCCCGTAGCCGCTGTACTACGAAGAACTCCCGTGGCGGATCGCCTGGCCGTCCACGGAACCAGTTACGGCCAGATCCCCCAGCATGATGTCGAATACGGTAGGAAGGGCGACTATGACTACAGCGATGACGGGTCGCTATCCGGCACCTCGCCAGCAAAGTCTGAGCCACAAAAGTTCAGCCTCAGACAAGGAATGAAGCTGCTGTTTCACCTGTTTATTGCTTGCGCATTGGCCGGCCAGGTGGTTTGCTTCGCTATTCGACCCCACGAGAGCTCTCTGATCTTCATGTCCTGGACATCGGCACTTCTGCCATTCGTGGACTTTTCCGACTCGTCTCCAAATCTGAAAAACATGAAGCCTGTATATAATTCCGGGATTGGCCGCCGATGGGATAATCTCACAGCCGTCCACAACATCTCATCACCGGCCGGACTTCCCTGGTCACTGGCTCGAACCATGGGCTTCTGGCAGCGCTATGTCCCCGACCGTCACTACAGCGCAGCCCATGATCCCTTGAGAATATCGAATGCCGAGGAAGACGTTCTCTCCGATCTTCGCAGCAAACTAGCCAGCGTGCCCATCCGCCACGTTGTCATCATTTTCCTCGAGAGCACCAGGAAAGATGTATTTCCGATCAAGAAGGACGGGCTTATCTGGCGCAGACTTGTCGAATCGTACGAGAACGGGACGTTGCCGGAAGACGCGCAGGAAAAGTTGGCATCGTTGACGCCCAATGCAAACTACATCACCGGCGACTACAACGACGGCTTCCCGCATGCCCGGGGAGCGAGCAGACGACGAGGAGGCATCAACTTCAACAACGCCTATACACCGGCTACATACACGCTGAAGAGTCTTGTGGGGACACTTTGCGGCTCGCCCCCATTGGTCGCGGATTTCAATCTCGAAGTCGTTCATAAGCTGCCTGCGCCCTGCATGCCACATATATTTGATGCAATGAACCATATCGACGTGCCCCGAGGCGACAGGCATAGAACAGCGGGGGGCTCGAGCTTCCACTCGGACAAATGGCGAAGTTGGTTTATGCAGTCTGCAACCATGGACTTTGATGGCCAAAAGCGCTTGTTGGAACACATGGGATATCCGGGGGAAAATCTCATATCGAAAGAATACCTCAAGGGTGAGAAAGATCACGTTCCCAAACACGGCGTATCTGACTTGCCCGACGTCAACTACTTCAGCATACCGGAAACTCCACTCGAGGACTATCTGCGGGACGTCTTCGTGTCGGCCAAGAAGAAGAGCGAGCGTGTTTTTCTCACGCACCTCACCAGCACGAGCCACCATCCGTTTGGCTTACCCGAAGATGAGACGTACGGCCCCGTAGGTCGAGGTTTGGAGGACCTTTCCAAGTACATCAACAGCATTGGATTCGACGACAAATGGCTGGGCAAGGTGCTGGGTGTACTGGACGAGCAGGGAGTGGCGGAGGAAACACTGGCCGTCATGGTTGGAGACCATGGCCTCTCCATGCCCGAAAACGATATGTCCTCGGCGTATTACAACCCGAACGTCGGCAATCTGCACGTTCCCCTGGTGCTTTCGCACCCAAAGCTGCCCATCATCGATGTCGACGATGCGGTCACGTCGATACAGATCCTCCCGACCATCCTGGACTTACTCGTCGAAACGGGGTCCCTGGCTCCAGAACACGCACGACTGGCCAGAAGCCTGGGCTCGCGAAACTACGAGGGGCAGACCATGATCCGTAAGCTGCAAAAGTCATCCGAGACGGGTCAGGGAGATTGGCAATTCACCGTCATCAACCCCGGCCGGGCCATGATTAGCGTGCGCGACGCTCGACAACCGCAGTTCCGACTAGTCGTTCCCGTCATCGACAACAGCGAATGGAGCTTTGCCGATCTTGCGCTGGACCCGACAGAGGAGAGGCCGGTGCAGGGATTTGACTTTGACGCATTCTTGAAAGAGATGGAGGGAGCCCACGGCATAGAATCAGCCAAGTGGGCGGAAGAAGCTGCATTTATAGCCCGATGGTGGGTTGAGGACAATGGCAAGCGATGGCGTTACGGACCGCACAGGGATTTCTGATTTATTATGTGAACATTGACTCGCCTTTTTTTTTTTCTTATTCCCTTTGTTCTTGTAGTTGCTTGCATGCGATACAGTGTATCAAAATCTGCACCAGAGTTTGTGCTTTAAATCAGTCACGTGTTTTTTATTTCAATTGACCAGAGCTGACCCCCCATGATCGTGACTGACATGCATCCATGATGCATCTCCCAACCCCCAACCCAGCAGCTCAATTGATGCTCCGAGTGTGTGCCGCATCATCATTAACATTCATCATCAAGATGGGCACAACGACGCATCCCGGCCTGCGCGTCTCCCAAGCCGCCTCTCTGTCCAACAAGCAGCCCAACGAAATCTTCTTCCGAGTCCTGGTCAAAGACGGCCTCTTCACAAGCTGCCTCATGCGTCAACTCGACGAAAAGTTCCATGCCCAGTTGGTTTACTGAAAATGCGAGCCATCGCTGGGGCGCGGAACAAGCCCTGATGGGCATGCGCTCTTTAGTTTATCCGCGCTGACTAAGAAAATACATCCATCTGTGCCGACCCGGGCTTGTTAACAGCATGTCCTTGCGACAACATCAACGACAGGCCAAGGAGTTTTCTTTTTTTTTTTTTTTTTTTTTTTTACACAAAAATCCCATGTAGATTTCATAGAGACCGGCGCTTTCCCTCATCACCTTTCATGATGACGGATTCTGACCAGAAGAATGTCTCCCCTGAGGTTGACAAGCGCACGATACGCCTTGATCCAAGTGGTGACGCAGTGCTACTCGTCCAAGCTGACGCGAGTCGAAGATTCCTCGTCTCAAGCCGAACCCTCTGTCTCGCATCCAAGTACTTCGCTGCGCTCTTCGGATCGTCCTTCGCCGAGGGCCAAGCTGCGCGAGGAGGTGAATGCCCCCAAGTAGTCCTGAAGGAAGATGACCCTGAAGCCATGGAGATCATCCTGTCAATCCTGCACTTTCGCTTCCTGGATTCCCACTGGACGCTCGACCCCGATGTTCTCGCAAAGGTGGCTCTGCACAGCGACAAGTACCAGTGTACCACGTCCCTCCAACCGTGGATCGCCCAATGGATGCAAATCATGCCGGAGCCCTCTGTTGCCGAGGACTTCGGACTCGTGCTCACCGCCGCGTATCTGTTCCGCATCCCCAGACACGTCGAGACGGCTTCCATCGCTGCCATACGCAACGTGCCGATCGAGTTTCGGTTCATGTGGGGAGGCTATGACATTATCCAACTTCTTCCGCAGGCCATGCTGGGTATGTTTGTCGCGCGTCGCGTTGGCGACCAAGGCAAAAGACGGAAAGAAAGGGCTAACGGGAGGTCCAGGTAAAATTGAGACCCGAATCATGGACACACTTGAAGTCTTTCGCGACGAGATTGAGTTGATGGAGGGGCTTCTACGGGATCAATTGGCCAGTCACACGATGCACCGAGCGAGGTGCCCGCGCTGCGGGAGATCGTACTCCCCGGGCGTCATGCAATGTCGCCACTGCCGGAACAAGTCGCTGTTCCCCGAAATGTGCACTTCTGAAAAGCGCGTCGCCGATTACTTCAGCATGCTTCGCAGGGCCGATCTGTGGCCGGCGAGGGAGCCGTTCGAGGAGTGTTCCATCACCGAGATCGCGGCTAGGTTCGAGGCTCTGACAAAGGACACTGAGCACAAATGCGATGGCGGCTCCAAGTGTCCGTTGAAGGAACAGATCCAGGAGCTCTACAACAGAGTTTGCTCAACCATGCAAGAAATCCGGGGTGTCAAGTACGAACCTGATGTACAAGATCCCTGTGGGCAAGGAGAAGGCGAAGCATCGGACAATCCGATAAAGACGCTGGCCGTGTCATACTTCGTAGGCGAATGATGAGATTGTAGCCAATTTCGCTGGGGTTTAATGCTCACTTGCTGCTCCCTACACTTTCCTGCTAGTTCTTTGTGAAATGCTCGCTCATGACTTGCTTTTGGTCAAACCTCATCTCAAAGGAGTGTGTACAAATAAAAACGCCGTCTCCGGCCTGTTAGACCCAGTTCTACATGCTCCCCAATCAAGACGCCTGTTCAAAAGGGACAATTTAGTCAACTCGAGTCTCAACTTGGACCCGGGCGCTCCCCAACGCTCGATAAACCTTCCTTGCAAAGACGGTGCTCGAGAGAAAGATGCACCTTCCCAGACTAATGAAGAAGAATAATCCTGGAAGAGGCTGTTGTTGAAGATGAAAAAAAATTATTAAAAAATTAACACTTCGCGGAGCATCTTCATCCAATAGAAAGAAGGCCCATTAATCGACTTTGATAGCCCTGCACCCTCATTAGTATCGCAAACATCACCATAGGGTGACACAAATACGTTCGGGGAGGAGAGAAAAAAAAAAGGAGGGGGGGGGGATGCGAACCCATAAATCCTTCTCACGAAAGCATACGCGCTTAGAAAACCAATCGTTCCCGTCAAAAGGCCATACACACAGCAAGCCATGAAGCTATAGCTGAAGAACAACATACTGCCAACGAAGCCGGTGATGTGAAGCTTGAAGAGATAATACCAGATGCTATAGCCAAACACCCACAAGGCGCTACCGCCACCAACAAAGAACGACTGCCACCACCAATGGTAGTTCTCGGAGCAAAGCTGGATGTAAATGGTCACAACCGTCACCTCGGCGATTGTCGCGGCCAGGATGGCGGATACGACGGTCAAGAAGCCGAATACGTAGTAGTAGCCGCTCTTGTCCTGCCACACGGACTGGAACACGAAGAGGAGCTCGATGAAGATGACGGCGAACGGAATCAAGCCTGCCAGGAGGATGGATTGAATCGACTTGACGTACCATGCCTGCCGGGGCACCTGGCGCGCAATGGCCGCTGTTCGCGTCGGGTGCTCCCATGCGCCAGCCTTGTTAAACCCGTAGTACGAACCTGCCAGAACGAGAGGCACCTGGACGCAAAGCCACAGAAACGTCATGGCAAGCAGGGTGCCGAACGGGATGGCCGTGCTGGACGCCTGGGCCCAGACAAACAGGTTCAGCACGAAGACGAGACCAAATGTCAGCCCGGGGAATAAAAGGGCTGTGATCAGTGCATTCGCTTTGTAGTCCTTGCCATCGAAGCTCTTGTAGACTCGGGCGGAAAAGTAGCCAGAAAGGACTCCTGCGAATACGAATAGGCCCACGCCAACGCTGATGAATCCGCCACGGAAGCTCGGATTCAAAACTCCCAGTGCGCTCAGAAGCACGAGGCCCGCCACCATGAACATGAGTTGCATGCCGGAGCCAGCAAGAGGTGCCAGCAGGCCGCCGAATCGGGGAGTTCTGAAAACATCTGCGTGGAGCAGTTTCCATCCAGTCCCATCCTCGAGTGCCTCCTCGTCGGAGGAGGACGAGATGTCGGCATCGTTCGCATCGTCACCTTGGTCGAGCAGGCCTGGCTTCTTCTCCTTTGTCGAGCAGCGAATACCAGATCGACGCTTGCGTTTCGATCGTAATTTGCCGTCCTCGGCCAACGATTCTCTGTATCCCTTGATATCAGAGCGAATCGTCTTGGCCAAGATGACCATGACGATACCCGTGAGCAAGCCACAGATGATGAGCGAGTTGACAATGGCAAGCCAATGAATGCGAGACCCTTCCTCTTGGTTGACAAAGTAGAGGTCCCAGCGGCGCGCCCATTCGATGCTGGAGTCCTCCCGGAAGTAAACCGAGTACGTAAAAGGGATTTTCATTGCTCCCCCGGCTGCATCGTCGTCCTCGTCGTCGTCCTCGTCTAGAGAAGCTGGGCGGTAAGACGAATCCGCATATCTGGGCGCCGGGTCGCTTGTCTTGTTGGCCGCAAAACGTAGCTCAAATGCGCCGCTTGTGTTTTGCAAGTCTATGGGACATCCTTGGCTGTCTCGTCGGTTGCCGCTGCCAATGCTTTTCGGGTAAACCTCAAACCCAACAATGATCTTTTCGTCACGCTCCCCGGGACGACCGGCAGCCGAGCGATAGCGAATGACAATGGTGTGGTGATTGTGAAGGTAGTAGCGCTCCTTTCCGGTGCTAGGGGACACTTCCGTATACCCGAGCTTGAAACCAGCCGCATAATACTTCTTGGTCTTGTCCACCGTCACGAAGCTGGTAGCGCCGGGGAGGTTGTCCACAATCCACTCGGCCACGTACCCGTCTCGAACCAATTCCCTAGTTCGTCTCAAGTCGCTCGTCGACATTTCCTTGTTGCAGAGAAAACTACAAGGCTTGTCTTTAGTCATAGCAAGCTCAATATCCGATGCCATTATTCGGTCTCCTCGGAGGACTTCGCCCAGATTGAGCGAGATACTTTGCCCGCTCAACAGCCCCGTCCCTGCCTTGTGTTGGCCAGTGGGTGGGCAGACAAATGGCAGATCGTAGTAGGCGTATTGGAGCTGCGTATTGTCGGAGTAGACTTTGTTGACCATGAGAGGAATCTGCTGCTCCGGCCTATAACTTTTGATCGACCAGCCTATATACGTGTCAACCGAAAGATGCTATAACATTGCCTGCATTGGTGCGAGTCTAGTATTACCTGGAATGTAGAAAGCGTCCGCGGGGCAGACCAAGGCCAACGACAGGATGCCGACCAGGGCATTTCTCGAACCCCAAACCATCCTGGCTTGCGTGCCACGTTGGACGAGTTCCTCGACAAATCGCTGTTTTACGTTCGTGATTTCGCCCTTGCCCGTCAAATGCAACAGCTTCGTGGCGCCTCGATTCGTATCTTTGGAGCGTTCGAGATACGCCGCCGGCAATCAAACTGGGATAGATCTCACAGCATAAGAGTAGAGGACAGAGATGGCGACGGCGAGAGAAGCTCTACGGCAGGTGAGCGCCAACCACAACCCCTACAACGGCAAAAGGGCCCCTTTCAAAAGTTTTGAGGGGGGGGGGGGAACGAGCGGAATCGGCACGGAGTACCAGAGAATAAAATCAACGATCAAGCAGCCCACAGCGCCACGTCAAGCGAAATACAAACGCAAGGCAAAAAAAAGCGAACCGCGGACACCAGAAACGGGATCGAATTGCCGAGGTCGGGGAACGGCAAGGAAATAGGGGTCCGTCCCAAGGGGTCATAGTCATAGCGATTGAAGATTTATGACGGAGGATCTGGCAGATTCGACGATGGGGTTGGGTGACAGCCGGCAAGGAAGACTCTAGCCTACGTAGCAGCTGGATTAGTAAGCGCGAATTGAATGTTGCACAGTTTGGTAATAACTGCGTTTCAACTGCCCACCCCCGTTGAGCCGTTGAGCCGTTCCGGCCCTCCATTGATTGGCCCACAACGTCCCGTCTTCCCATCATGTCTCACTTGAAGAGCTTCAAAAACGAGCCAAAGAAGAGCTCTGGTATGAGCAAAGAGGTCGGTCGGCATGTATGTTCCGGGAGGACGAGAATGCCCATCTGCGGGTTGGGAAAAGTCACGGACAAATAGTCAGATAGTGTTGAGGTTATCGCAGCCTCACATCGCAGCCTCAAATCTGTGCAGATTGCCGCATCGCGTTTGTCCCCTTTGAGTGCGGTAAGGCAACAGCCAGGTCACGGGACCCTCATCTGATTCGAGACTTCGCTAGTACCTCTAAATAGCCACAGTCGCGATGGGGTTGCAGTGTGTGCAATGTGCCTCTTTGTACTGGCGGACCTTGTAAGGACTTACGGACGTATATTATAGTGATATTCCCACCTAAATTCAAGTACATACGTCGCAGCCACCCTGGTTGTGATTAGTCAGACCTGAACCTGGCTGTTGCCTTGCCGCACTCAAAGGGGATCGTGTTCATCGTAGGCTTTGTTGGAAGACCCAGATTCACTTGTTGATAGATTTGAAGCTTATAATAAGCTTCCTTTCTCCATCTGTTAGATTCCGAAAACCTAGATAGTAAATCCATCATCATCTTCTCTTCTGCCCACTCCTCGACATCGCCTGCATCCTTACACAGATCGTAAAAGTACAAAATACTCTCCCCCTCCACACAACGGCAACAACAAGTCGCCAAACAGATAGACAAAACTCAACACCCCATCATCACCTCAAGAAAGAGCAGACTTGCACAAAGATGCACCTCCCGCTCATCCTCGCCGCCCTCGCAGCCACCGCCACCGCAGCCCTCGACGCCCTCAAAATCGTCCAGCAAATCGCCCCCGGCGCGACATCATGTCCCGACCCAGTCTCCGACCCCAACAAAGAATGCCGCACCGCCGAGCAGGCAGCCCCCTTCATCGCCCAGTCCATGGAGCAGTACGGCATCTACTCCCCCGCCCAGATGGCTGCCGTCGTCGCCCTCCTGGCCTTCGAGTCCGTCGACTTCAAGTACAAGCACAACGTGCACCCCGGGCG
This sequence comes from Epichloe sp. AL9924, assembly GCA_000729825.1. Lineage (NCBI taxonomy): Eukaryota > Fungi > Ascomycota > Sordariomycetes > Hypocreales > Clavicipitaceae > Epichloe > Epichloe sp. AL9924. Next base: position 53,864 of record JFGW01000152.1, on the reverse strand, counting down.
AGCGGGCCAGGGAACCGCCAACATGCAGACGGCCCAATACAACCTCTTGTACGCGAAGCAGATCGAGGGCGTCGCCTGCAAGGTGGCCGGCATCCCCGCCGCGGAAGGACAGACCAACCAGACGCTGAACTACATCCTGTCGCTGGTGCAGCCGGACGAGCACAACTTTGGCAGCGGGGCGTGGTTTCTGAAGACGCAGTGCGGGAGCCACGTGAGGGAGAAGCTGGACGAGAACGTGGATCAAGGGTTCGAGGCGTACATGCAGTGCGTGGGAGTCAGTGTCACGGAAGCGAGGAGGGTGTATTTCGAGAGGGCCAAGAAGGCGTTTGGGCTGGCGTAGGCAATGGGATGGGGGAATTGGTATTTTTGTTCCAACATCTACACATGTGCACACATGTACATTAGCTCTTCCAAAACCTCCTCATCACCCTCTCAGCGTACTCCCCATCCATCCCCCAATGCCTCACCGCATCCTCGATCCCCCTCTCCATCCTCCCCACGTATTCCTCCCCCGGCGCGCCTTCCCCAACCCTCTTCTCGTCAACATACACCAGCGCCCTGACCGGCTCATCCACCTGCCCGCCCCGATTGTCCCTCACCATCCGCACATCGCAGTACCTCTTCTCGTGCGCCCACGGCACGCCCTCACGCAAGTCCAGTTCTTCCTCGTCCCTGCTCGGCAGCAGATACAGCAGACCGTAAACGCCCTGCCCTGTGCCGCAAATGCCCCCGCCTGATTCCGATTCCGATCCCCCCTGCGCAGTAGGCCCCGGGACTCTCACCACGTTGGCATACCCTCTCTCGTTGATGATCCATTTCCACCCCTCCATGTATCCTAGCCCCACGGGCGTCGAGAACGGACACCGGCTTCTCATCTGTTCCGTGGATAGGTTGCTTCCAAACGCAAAGTACAACACCTCGCTTCGGTCCTGCGTCACCGTCATGGTACTGTCCTGGGACAAATTGCTGTCTTCCCGCTTTGGCGTCATGGTGGAGTGGACGATGGGCCTGCTTTGGTGAAACACTAGAGAGCAAGTAGGCGAAAAAATCCCGACGAGTGGGAAAAATGCCCTTCAATTCTGAGTGTCCAGGGGGGGCCAACTCAATCAGCGACAAAGGATCAGAAGCTCAACTTGCGAGGGAGCGTATCGTTTGGCAAAAGCGATGGGGGGAATAGAATCGTGCTGGAACCAGAACGGGGAGAAAAAAAAAAGCAAGAGTGAGGCGCGCGGTCGATAGGCAGCAACAAGTTACAACAACCCATGTGGGACGATCGACTCCGACAAAATCAGTCACTCGACTGGCTTTCACGTCACACTGCGCAAGAGTGCATGAATTTCCTTCTTCGAGGCATCAATGTGCAGCGCAATTCCAGAGCCCAATCGCATGGAACGAATTACTACATCGCGCCGTGCCGTCCGTCCTCTGCCTTGCAGAATGGCAACCACTCACTAGTTATGCGACAGTTTGAACTCAAGAGAGCAAGGCCGGAGTGGGTCACATATCTCGGGAGGCGTCATTATTCATTTGCCTCTAGTCTTCTTATATACACCCTTGACATCATCATGAGCATCCTCCACCATTCACAGTTTATTTAGGTCAAACCGCCCCTTGCTGATGACTTGTTTCCTCCAAATGTGCTGATAACCTGGACTCCCTGTGCCGTCCGCTACAGCCTCCGTCGACTCTCTTGCTCCATCGAGGGTCAAGCGCGTTGCGTTGGTACCCGCCCAACTCTTGTTATGCCACGGGCAATGAAATATCTCGAAAAAAAAAAAGAAAGAGAGAAAAAAAAGAAAGGAATGTTGGAAACCGCCAACACCCTACGCTACGTCAAGTGAGATAAAAAGGAGCTGAGCATCAGCTCGTCCGCACTAGGTCGCAAATCGTGGTTGAGTTCAAACGTTTGGCGAAGAAAGCTCTGCGCTTCTTCACTGGCATGCTCGGGGATCGTGGGAGATGCTGTGCCCCCGCCAATCTTGAAAATCGCTTGCAGCTGGCTGCAGTCGGGGAAGGGATGATTGCCCGTCATCATCTCAACCACCAAGCAGCCAAGAGACCAGATATCCGCCTTCAGAGTGTATTCGGTTTGTTTGACAACTTCAGGAGCCATCCAAAATACAGAGCCCTGGAGCGACGGTCGATGCCTGTTGTTCGTGGCGTTGCCTAGTATATTTGACTGCTCCAGCTTCTTGGAAATGCCGAAATCGGAAATCTTGATGGTCCCCTTGTTGTCCACAAGAATGTTGGCGCCCTTGATGTCGCGGTGAATAATGTCGCGACCATGGAGATAGGACAGGCCCATCAAGATTTGTCGGACAAAGCTGCGCACGAGCGGTTCGGGCAGCGCGCCATACGAATTCAGCATCGTCTGGACCGAGCCACCAGGAACGTATTCGAGGAAAATGTTGAGGTAGTCTGCGGATGAGCTGCAGCCAAGATATTGCACAATGTTGGGGTGGCGCAGATCCCGTAGCAAGCCCATCTCGCGCTTGAGAGCTTCAATCATGCCACGTTTGCGCGTCTCGCTTTGTCCAGTGGCGCCTGGTGCCGGAGCCTGAACTTGCTTGACGGCGAGAAGCTCACCGGTCACGGCGTGCAGAGCCAGATAGACAGACCCGAAGGAACCTTGACCGATCAAAGCACCCTTCATCCACTTGTTGTCATCCCAAGACTCACCCGCCAGGAAGCTCTCGAGCTCCTCGTCGACCTCGTCCCCGTCGTTTGTAAGAGCCTGGCGGATCTCATTGATAGAACCTGATCCTGTGGAACCATCGCCATCGAAGTAGCTTGTATTCGTGGTGTTGCCGTCGGGATCGGTAATGCTTACAGCGGCCGAGTCTACAGCAGTACTGTCGTCACCGCTCTCCGTCGTAAAAGAGACGTACGACTTCCGGTCGGGTTCCAGCGGGGATTCTTCTTGGAGGGTGCCCAGCGAAGAAGAAGCAATCGAATCTCTGTTATAAATGGCGGGGATTCGGCCATGGGAGTCGCGACTTCGGACCTTGGCAATATGCGATGCGCCGCTCAGCCATGAGTCGGCAATGGTAGGGATAGGGGGAGCATCTTGAGTGCTGGATGCAAGACTGATGCTGCTGGCTACGCTGAGTCGACTGTTGACTTTGCTCAAGCGCGTCGAGCGTCTCATGGAGAGACGCGCGGTGCGATCAATGTCCTCTCGGCGATGGTCGGGGAAATACGACGTCAAATCGGACGCGATCAACTCGCTAGGGGGTCGAAGACCACCAAATTGACGGAGCTTCCGCCGCTGAGCGCCGCGGACATCGGCCAATGGGGTCCGGTCCATGTCTCTCGACGACACCTCCGCACCGGGTCGTTCCCTGCGCTGGAAGAATACTGGAGAAAGTGGCTGTTGTAGCTGGTCATCCCAGTTCTCTCCCAGGACCTTCTGGACCTTGAGCTGACTTCGCTTGTCGACCGACTCCAGTGCCTTGGTATGTTTTTGTTGCTCCTCCTCCATGGCGATGGCGGCTGCCCGTTGCAATTCAGACTCGCCCGGCTCTCCTGCCGGCACCCGTCGCAAAATGAGACGATTGCGTTCAGGTCGCCTTTGATCTTTGATGATGCGCCATAGCTCTGTGTCACCCAAACGTCTACACTGAGAAGGGTCGGGATCAATGCCCGTCAGAACCCAGAAGCAGTAGTTCCTCTCGTGATCTTCTCGGAGCGCAAATTTTCGGAGGGTAACTCGCATGACGTCTTCACAGGTTTTGCAATCCGCGATCTTGACGACCTTGGTGACGCCCCCGGTGGAAATTACTCGGATGATGTCCTGGCCTTGGGGCAGTGTGGCCATGAGTGAGCCATCCATGCTAGAATTGTTTCGCGTATGAGCATGGATAAGTCGGCTGGCGGGAAAATCCGAAGGTGAACCTTGGGGTCTCGATGGTTGACTTTGGCCAACGCTGCTCACATAGCCTACGCCTGTAGGAAATCGAGCTTGGCGTGCTGGAGACGGAAATATTCGTGTTAGACGCCATCATTGTGTCCATTCATGGAGTAGTGTAGAGAAAGAAATAAGAAACATCTTGGGGCGGAGCTTACCTGTTTCTAGAGGAGCAGGAACGTCAATTTGTCGTGAATATCGACGGTTCACGGACGTAGCTGGCGCTGATCGTGGCATTGAGAGGGACTGCGGCGACATTGTGCTCGATTGTGCAAAAGATGAATAGGCGTCGAGGCCCGACAAAGAATCCTGCAAACGGTCAGTTGCATGGCAGGTGACGGGGGTTGGGGCCAAACATTGCCTGCTGGTTCACTTCCCACTCACCCTGTGGCGTTTTTTCTGGTTTGCATATGTTTTCGTCCGCAGTTTCTTGATGCACAAGAACAAGCGTACTCGATCCCCCACCTTATCAATGCCCATGTCCTTCAAGACTTCCTTGTCCATTTCCAAAAGGTTCTCGCCATTGATATGGTTCTTGCGGAAGATCTTCTCATAGTCACCACACTTGACGCTTCGAAGATACTCGCATACTCGTTCTTCGTCCCAGTGCCTGACCGAATCAGGCCCGTCACTATCTGAGAATTCGGACTCGGTAGGACTGGCATAGCTTTGAGCGGCACTGGGCATGGGTGGAGCTCTTCTCGATGTTGGCAGGGCGGAAGAGAGATTGCCGCTGGGTGAAGCGGTGGATGGCGTATTTAGAGCCGCAGGAAACGGCGATTTTGATGAAAGCATGGCCATGGTATGATGTGATGGATAGATATTATGATCGAAGTTCGCCTCGGGAAAAAAAAAAGATCTATGCGACTAGTTGTTGATGAGAGCTCGAGACTGTGTGATGTACGGAAACGATTAAAACGGTCGAGAGGCTATTATGTGGTGCGCGATAAGGTGTCGATGGCCCAGCACTGGAGCGATGCCGTACCCGAGGTTGAAAGCGCGAGGACACTACACTTCAGCATGAAGCAGAGTGAGATGCTGGTGGGACAGTGCGCGCAGAATCAGTATTGCCCAGAACTGCAAGTCGACGCTTGAAGCTGCGACGCAAAAGCGACGTTGAGACGTGTCGTGTCGTCAGCGGAGGGGGGGGGGGGGGACGAGTGAATATTAAAAGGAAGGAACGCCGTCAGATAGCATTGTCGCGAGTGACAAGGGGTTTTCCTCAAGTGGCTCTCATCTCCGTCCGTCAGTCCTTCTTTGGGGGGACAGCACCTGGCACACACACACAAGCCAAGCCAAGCCAAGCCAACACGAGGTGACTGCAGGGGTGTGTTCCGGCTGAGGAGGGGTCCATCAGATTGCTTGAAAGCAGTCCTGTCCTCCCGGCTAGCATTGATTATTATGTATTGACCAGTTAACTACAGCGCTGTGGTTCCTCTTCAATGTTAGCTCCAACGGCCACAGCGCGTCCAGAGCCCCGTCCGCTGCCCCCAATCGCTGCCCCCAATCGCTGCCCCCAATCGCTGCCCCCAATCGCTGCCCCCAATCGCTGCCCCCAATCGCTGCCCCCAATCGCTGCCCCCCCCTCCCTCCCCGCTCAGGTGTTGTGCACTGGGCAAGTTTCAGCATTTGAATACACTTCAGTTCGTCCCAGGTCAGGCGCATGTTGACCAGTGAACCTTTTGGCCTGGACCCGCACACCCAGCCGCTGCCGAGCACGAGCCCCCCCCCCTTCGGGTTGCAACACCAGGCTGCAGGTGCAGGTGCAGGCAGGCAGGCAGGCAGGCAGGTAGGGAACTCGATATGTAATGTGCACATTGATCAGCATCTCGACAATTCAGCCGAGACACTTCGCCCGCTTCGCCCGCTTCCCATCCAGCCGAGCACCGAAACCTGACGGCCCCGACAAGTCTCGACGTGTTCTGGCGTGCTTGGGCCAGCGAAGGGTTGAGGCGGGTCTTGGCCGGGGCCATCCCTGTAGTCCCGTCGTCGCAGTTGCTTCGGTGGCTGCGGCTCAGCAGTCCATGCTGCCGCCTGGCCGGAAAGTTGAAATTCGCCAACGCGGACGAGCACCACTTATTTTCCATCTCCTGGGTGCCGCACTTATTACGGATTACTCCGTAATCCAACAGCCATTCAACTTTGAATGCGGGCAGGGCGGGCCCGGTCGACATCCCAGTCGGCGACGTCACCAGAATTGGCCGCCCATGCTTGCATGCTTGTTGTTGGTGTGCTTGCTGCAGCGAATGCAGAAGGGTTGTCGAGTACATGTACATACATAATTACATACTCCATCCAAGTCGAGCCCAATCTCTTCTTTTTCCAATCGCTGCAGCAGGCGCTGGTGGGAAGTGTTTGCCCACGTACGGAGTAGCTGTTATTACTATCGTGGCTATAGTAATTAATGCCTTGCATCAATCTCATTCAAGGGTGGAGTCGGCAACAACAAGCGCGTCATGTACGGACGTAGGATGCTTGGACAATTTAACCCCCCCCCCCCCCCACCATCACTTATTACATATAATTGCAAACAGCACCGCCATCGTGAAAGGCGAACTGCGAAAAGTCCGTCGTTGCCACATTCATACATGGTTTCAAAAGGATGATTCCTTCTCTCGATGCGTTTTTGTCCCGGTTGGTTGGGCATCGCTTTCGCGTGAGTTTCCGGTTTCTTCGCTTTCTCAACCGTGCACTTACTGTAAAATGGCGAAGCAGGAGGTGCTATCATGCCAGGCACCAACGGGAAAAGCTCGTATGTCTCGTTTCCCAGTCCATGCATTATTCCGGATTTTATGTATATTGGAATGTCTAGTGACCATGGGCACGGGGCCCATGTTTCAAGCTGTGCGATGCCGTCTGACCGGTGCAGTGGCCGGCACCTTTCGTGATTGCTTCATCTTCTCTCGACTTATCGACCAAGCCTTGTTTGCGCCATAACTTGATACCGCTGGCAGCACGATTCTTCCACACTGTTTGTTTACTCCGTACGGAACTTTGACACCAAAGAGCCCCCGTCTCCAAGCATTGTCGCTGGTCTGGCCCCCTCCCTGCTCCCTGGCCCGCTCCCCGCTCCCTGCTCCCTGCTCCCTGATAGGTCGCCAGCAGGCACAGGGTGAAACGAGCAGTGTTTCGACATCGTGGGCGATTTGGACGGGCTGAAGGGCTCGTGATGAAAGACGACAAAAGAAGAGGGGGATAGCCAAGAACCAACTCACCGCGGTTGTGCATTCTTCCCAAGCTTTTTTCCAATCGCCCATTCTTCGGAATTACTGGGACCCCACTGTCCGCATCCCCCATCCCCCATCCCGCCTCCATTTTTCCAGTTGTCCAACTTCATAAATTGATGAGCCAACTGGTTCCAGTGTCGTCAGGTCTCCACGCCAGCCAACGCCCCACACACAAAAAAGTCTATTTTTTTAGACTTTGTTCCTGAAACTGGTCATCTCCGATCGTCCCCCCCCCAGCTCCTTCGTATTGTACGGGAAGTAAGAGGTTGGCTTAATATTTTGCCTTTTGCTGAACCAAAGCACACCTACTGGGCTATGAAACCTGTGCAGACAAACTTGTGACGGGCAACTATTGTGCATGGTTAATGACTGCACCGGGATGACGTACCCAGGTGCACGGCAAGGCGGGAAATGTTTCCTGTTGTGTAGAGGAGAAACGTGGTGTGATGGGTGCAGTGTGGCACCGTCATGTACGTGCGTTACGTGACGTGTAAGCAGGAGTCCTACTGCGTGCATTGCTTCATATCATGTCCCGTATCGTACATGGTGGCATGGTCGTGGTGATGTAGATGTAACGTTCTATTGAGTACGGATCCGTAGTAAAGGTTCCAACGTTGTCGGGACAAAAAGCGTCCAGAACTAACATTCGGCCACGACGCCGTGATGATGTTACGCCAATATGTATCACGTCCGTAGGCAGGCAAGTCGGGCAGGCAGTGGGCAGGCAGTGGGCTGGGTTACCTGGGTATTGCCTGCCGTTCGGCAATCTGTTCACCCGACCATCTGCCTCGGACTTACTCCGTAGTTACTCTCATATTAAGCACGGAGTATCGTACCAAATTTAGAAAAGGCTCGTCACTACTTTATCCATGCGCCCGCACTGTTCGCTGGTGCTTGGCGCCGTGTTTCAAAATGTTCATCAGCACGGCAAGTACACGTAGAGAATGTTACTACATAGATGATCTGTACTGACGTTTGCAATAACTACTAGTTGCACTGCCGCCTAGAACTGGTCAAGATAATGTTCCCATACACGGACGGACCGGAACGGGCGACTATCGTTCTGCTTCTCAACAACATCTGAAACGCGCGCACCGTACGGTCCGTACGGCAAAAGACAATAAGACTGCAGGTACCCGGGTCCTTGTGATGGGAAGTAAGGTCTTCGAGGTACCGTCGCATCATCATGCTGGCCAAGTTTTGCATGACCGGCGACGTCTGAGGGGTGCTCTATCTATTACATGTATATGTACATGTCTAGTCTGCTCTGCAATGCAGACCCTTCCTTGTCTTGGGTCTTGTAACGGCAAAGGCTGTCTGAAGTCGGTTGTCGGTGCCGCTGCCGCTGCCGCTGCTGCTGCAACCACCATTCTATCCCATGTCCGGTTGTCGATGCAGCTACATGGAGCATCGGGAGGTTCATGCTGAAGCAACATCACACGCTTTGGGAAGCGGCATCCGCCCGCATAATATGTACATACAGACTGCATACAGACTGCAGAGAACCAGTTTCGTCATCAAAGGGTTCTTCCCCCTCCGTACATTGTACGGACTAGACCAGATGCACCGACTCCACACGAGGTCGTGCGCTGTTAACAATTGGCAAGCTCTCCAGGTGCCCCACCAAAACGCTCGGGACGGTGTCGCGTACATTGCTAACGGGCTTGCCCCGACTTCGGCCCGAGTTTTGCTAGCAATCTACTCTTCCAGAAATGATGCACCATGCACCATGCACCATGCACCATCTCGTTCTTTCACATCTGCTCAACCGACAAGTGTATCACCTCCAACAAACGGCTAGGCTTGTTTTCGGAAGGTTTCCGACGGCTAAAATCGGACGGCAAACTTTTGAAACCACCGTTGACTCGACTGCCGAGCTCATTGCCGCCAGAGTTGCGTTTGGCATTGTATCATCATGACATCCAATTGCAAACCAATCGTGAGCTTTCTTGGGCCCATTGCGTCGTACTCGCATCAGGTGAGTGTCTCGGGGTTCGCCTTGGCGGGAGAATTCTTCGCAACTGATGTGTGTGTGTGCGTGTGTGTGTGCGTGTGTGCGGACGACCCCTAACTCTTGGTACAGGCTGTTCGGCAGGTTTTCCTCGAGGAGAAGTGGGAGTTAAGGCCGGTTGCCACCATAGATGGTTTGTAGATTCATCCGTTAGACTGGGCGAAATCGAGCAACTTTGACATTTGCTTCTTGGGAGAAAGTGTTGCAACTTCTCTAACATGAATTTTAGATGTCTTCGACGAAACTCAGGACCGCCAGGTCACAGCGGGCGTTGTGCCATTTGAAAACTCTACCAACGGATCTGTAGTCTTCACCTTGGATAATCTGGCCGACCGAGATGGCCGATACAAGGACATTACCATCGATGGCGAGATTTTCGTTGACGTTCATCACTGTCTCCTTGGTCGAAAGGGCCCCGACGGAAAATGCGACGAGCCCAACGAGGGATCAGGAACTTGCACCCCAACAGCGACAGATCCGAGTCCATCGAGACCCAAATCAGCACCACTGAGCAGTCTTGGTCACATCAAGCGGTTGTACTCTCACCCTCAAGCGTTTGGCCAGTGCAATGCCTTCATCTCGACTCATCTCAGAGGCGTTGAGATATTCGAAGTCAGTTCCACGAGCAGAGCTGCCGAAATTGTCAGCCATGACGAAACGGGGACGTGGGCTGCTATATCAAACCAACTGGCATCGAGTCTATACGGCTTGGACCTACTGGGAAAGAACATTGAGGACCGGGAAGACAACACGACGCGCTTCCTCATTATTGGGACCAACCCCGCCGTTCCCGAGGACTGGGACCTACAGAGGCAGTCGATTGCCAAGTCTGGCAGCAAGTCACTTGTATCCTTTGCGGTGCCGCACACGGCGCCCGGTGCATTGGCCGACGTCCTGAGCTGTTTCCGGGAGTTCAATCTCAACATGACGAGCATCAATAGTCGACCTAGCCTGCTAGCGCCATTTCAGTACATATTCTTTGTGGAGTTCGAGGGACACAAATATGATGATCCGGATGGAAGGGTGAAGGGGGCCCTGGATAGAATCAGCCAAGTTGCCCAAAGTTGGCGATGGCTGGGCAGTTGGGAGAGGTATCGATGACGGGCAAATCCTTAAAAAAATGATGAAAAACGTCACAACGGAAGTCAAGTCGAAATGACACTCAAGATGATCTTATCCCATGTGACTGGTGACTTGGTGACGGGTGACTGCCCGGCCTAGACCAGTTCATGCTTGTTTCACTGAGGCTGTTCCGCCGTTGCAGCTGGCAATTGCTCAAGTCAAGTGTCGGCCGCTGCCACTGCGATCACCTGGCAGCCCGGTCTCGTTACAATATATATCCTCATGACTTTATCCGCCTACTTCACACTTCTCTTCTTCTTCTCTCCTCCTCCTCATCCTCATCCTCATCCTCATCCTCATCCTCATCCAACAGAGCTCCTGGTCTTTTTGCTTCGCTGCTTCACCTTCACTTGTTGATGACTCCCGTCTTGTTTTTTTTTTCGTGACAAGCCCTAGCACCTCTGTGTTATCTGTCTTTCAAACGTCTTTGCGCTAAATCGCGGACATCGAGGTTCAAAATGGAAGCTGCTGTCGATATACAATCGACTGAGCACAGAGACCTTCTTGATGCGATTGACAAACTGCGTGCGCAGGGTATCAGCCGCCATGTAGCGCTTCCCGAAATCGTCGTCTCAGGTGACCAGTCTTCCGGCAAAAGTTCCGTACTGGAAGCTATATCAGGCATAACATTTCCTACCAAGGACAACTTGTGCACTCGGTTTGCTACTGAGCTGTCACTTCGACGATCACCATTGATCGGGGTCAAAGTATCCATCATCCCGGGGAAAAGTTGCTCTGAACGCCAGAAGAAGAAACTGGAAAAATTTTCTCCCAAACTTGAGGAAGGTGACCTTGACCTGACCAACGTCATTGAACTTGCCAAGGAGGCAATGGGTATCGGGTCCAAGCTCCAGACCTTTAGTGATGATATACTTCGCATCGAGGTCTCGGGTCCTCAGCAACCACATCTCACGATGGTTGACCTTCCGGGCCTTTTCCAGGCTGGTAACAGCGCCCAGTCAGACCAAGACTCGGAGACTGTTGCAAACATGGTGCTCAGGTACATTTCACAACAGCGAAGTATCATTTTAGCAGTCGTCTCAGCGAAGAGCGACTTTGCTTTGCAGAAGGTGACTCGTCTCGCTAGAGAGTACGATCCTCAAGGCGCTCGAACTCTGGGCCTCATCACGAAGCCAGATACGCTGGACGAGGGGTCTGAAAGTGAAACCGCGTACATCCGGCTGGCTCAGAATGAGGATGTGCATCTCCATCTGGGCTGGCACGTCCTGAAGAATCGCGACTACAAAATGGCAACAGCTAATGCTACTTCTCAGGAGCGAGACGAGGCCGAGGCCGCTTTCTTTAGCCAGGGGATATGGGCAACGCTGGACCCTGCGACAGTTGGCGTGGTCACACTCAGGGCTCGCCTCAGCAATGTGCTGAAGAATCAGATCGTGGCTCAACTTCCCCATTTGATAAAAGACGTTGAAGGAGGCATTTCCAAGTGTAAGAGGAAGCTGAAAAAGCTTGGCAATGCCCGCGAGACCATCGCCGAACACAGGCAGTACCTTGTTCAAATTTCGCTGAAATTCTCCGACCTCATGAAAGGTGCTGTCGACGGCAACTACAACGATCCATTCTTTGGCAGTTCCAAGTCGGATCAAGGCTTCGAGCGACGCCTTCGAGCCATGGTGCAGTCCCTATTGACAGCGTTCAAGGATGAGATGCACAAAGAGGGATGCAGCAAGCGAATCGTCGACTTGGCCGATGATGTCGATGAAAACGATGTATGTCTGGGCGAGGACGAAGTTCTCAGATCGACATTTGTCGAGGAGGTGGCCTTCCGAATCAATCGAAACCGCGGCTGCGAGTTGCCGGGGACGTTCAATCCTCTCATCGTGGGTGAGCTTTTCACAGAGCAGTGTAAGCCATGGGAGGCAATCACCCAGAAACTAGCCAGCGATTTGCTCGAAGCTGTTCAAAACATAAGCCACGCAATGATGCACTACGCCGCTATTGAGGAGACAGCCGACAAACTAGACGACATTGTCTCTGCTTCCATACGCGACCTCGGAGAGAGTCTGAAGGCATCATTCGCGCACCTGCTCCTACCTCATCAATCCCTGCACCCCATCACCTATAATCATGCCCTCACCGGAAATGTGCAGAAAGCGCAAGCAGAGAGAAGGAGGAGAAAGGCTTCGGCCAGGATCTCAACTCTCTACGCTGCTGAAATACGAGATGGCAATGCATTGCGGATAGGGCCAGGCGCACTTCTGGAATTACTTACTGCAGAAACGGACACAGACATGACATCTTACGGCAGCGCTCTGGCCGTTGACTACATGGAAGCTTACTACAACGCGCGTATATCAAGTCCCCGAGAGTGCCGCCTGTTGAATGACAAGTATCGGCTGACACTGGCTCCACAGGTATCCATTGAGAAGTACATTGACGACATCAGCACGCTCGGCGTCGAATGTTGCCTCGTTCAAAAGTTGCGCGATGTGTTCGAGCCATCGCACATCTACAACATGTCTGATGCACAACTGCAGGATCTAGCTGCCGAGAACCCAACAGCGACACAAGAGCGCACAAAGCTGAAGGAAAAAATGGCATTGCTCGAAAAGGGGCTCTACCAGCTCAGAAGGCTGAATAAGTTCCGGCCGAAACCAAAAGGTCAGTGCAGCCAGACAGACCTCTGTCGTTTCCAACCCATCTGCCGTTGTATCTTCATCTCTCATTTTCTTTTTTCTTTGTCCCTTGTCGTGGGTGCATCACGTTCTGCGGTCAACTGCTAACGCAAGACGATAGACAATAAAGTGTTTCGAAGCCTGACGAGTCTCTATGTCAAGCGAGGAAAATCAGAAGAGTGATGATGGATCCACGGTGTATTCCAGTGCGCATGCAGAATCCCGAAATGAACATGAGCCGCAGTGCGGAAGGGGGGACTGCCAGCGTGGGATGGATTGGCGAGTAACTGGAATATTCAAGACGGATTTACGTGCAGTCGTGACAATATCATTTCCCCTCCAAACTAAATTCAACCAGCAAAATTAAGTAACAGAAGACAAGAACAAATTTCAAAGAACCTCTCGGTCAGGCTATAGGTTAGCATGACACCGGAGGCGAGACAGGAAACAGGTCTAGATATTATGAAAAGACTTTCTAGAAAGATGCACCGCTAGTTGCATCGGGATGAAAAAAACTTGACTTTGCAAAAGCAGGCCTCGCACTGCAGATAAATGGTCAAGCCCCGTTGGGAGATGACTGACTTGATGGACACGCAACAGACAAATATTTCGGGTCGTCGGCGTCAGAAGGGCAAACAAGTCGCGTATTAACTCGATCGCCTGAGGATGCCGTCCGTGTTCGAATTCGCGCGACGGTGAGGATGGTGGCGGATGGGTCGAGGTCCACTTTTGGCTTGTGGTGGACCTTTTGAATTGGAATTTAAATGACTCAAGACTTGCCTTCCATTGCTGGGCATGATGTATTGTGTGTGTATTATGATGCCGCACCAGACCACCATGCTGTAGTAAGGGTTGAAAGTCACTGAAAATCCCTCTCGATGCAAGTGCTCCGTCCACTTGGAACAGAGCACCATCGTTATCGTTATCAGCCCAGGCATGCCGCGTTGTCGAGATGGCAGCATATAGGATTTCCTGGGATTCCTCCCACCCAACGTCTGCAAAGAGAAGCAGGTCGAAAGCTGGCTCGGGCGACTGTCCGTAAGAGAGATCGATTAGCTTTTTCCAGGCTGCGCGGCATCCGCGAGAGCGGGGTGCCACTGTGCCCCTCCATGAGTACATGTACATGCAGTGGAGTGTATATGAGTACGTATACATGTATAGGTAGGTATCTGTGGCCAGGCCAGGCCAGCGTTTGCGACGGAGAAGAACCTCCAAGCTCGGCTAAAGAAACCCGAGGAACTGTAACCTTCCAACTGCTGGGGCGCACAGTCCCAAAATTCCCCTCCAACTGGTTCAAAAGGTTCGTCGGCTCCGTCACAGAAGGGGCAGGGGCAGCCGGGCCACCCACACGGTGCCACACCAGACCTCGTCCTCAGCCATTGACAGGAACACGCACCTCCTCCACCACTGACGGTGGCTTGCAGATCGATCCAGTTATTTATCCCAGCAAGGCCTCGTTTATATCTCTGCGTCTTGCGTCACGACCGCTCGATAACTTGCCATGCTTTGGACCAACTTGGGGAGCGATGGAACGATGGCCTGGACCCAGACCTCTTAGAGGTTCCTCCTGTTCCTGAGATTCGGTGCCGCCCGTCGCTCGTTGATAAAGTAGCCCTTTCCCCCAGCACCTCGTTCATCTCGATTCTGGGAAGAAAAAAAAACAACACTCCGTACAACTTCACTCAACGCATACACAATTTCCCCGTACGAAAACAACATATACGTCCTCTCATCATGGCTCCCAGACCTATTTTCTGCATGACGCATCCTCGTGCATGCTCTACTGCCTTTGAGCGAGTCAGTGATTTCCTGGCATCTTCGTGTCAATAACCTCAAGTGCCCATCGCGTGATAGTTGTGATGCGCAGCAGGGGTCCGGAGACTCGGGTGGAAGTGCATGAATTGACGGATTTGCCAGGTGTTCATGACCCGCAGAGATACCCTCGCCAGCCAACACGAGCCTTTCGGTGATGCCTTCTACTTTGGCCCCGAATGTGTGAGCCCCCGGTTCAAAGATGATCCTGCCCGCAGAGAGGCCAGTGGTGTTTCGGGTGCGACTTATCGAAACACGTTGCAGGCGCTTGATGACGTTCAAAAACAGGTTCGCAACTTTCACAAGTTTTTTGTTTACATGTATACACACTTCACGAGTACTTTGGCTCTGTACAAACTTTGCGCGGAACGTGCGGCCTCACCAGAACTTGGTTTCTCTTGCCTCAAGGGACAGAGACCCGCCTCAAGTGAGGTAATTTCCATGTCAGGGGGGGATAGCAAGAAACTGGCATTGTCATGGACTCGGGCTTGCTTAGTTTGGCGCATCGTGAAAACAATGGCTGCCATACCGTCAAAGCCATCTTTGCAGACATCGTCGAAACGAACGAATTGCTCAATCGCTCACATAGCGTCCACACACTAACACTCATCAAGGGTAAACGTGTCTTCATCAAGGACATGGCCTACTACCTCTTCCCGAGCCCAGAAGACCAAAGTGACCCCAAGATCGCCCCATCCCTCGGCGGCGGCCATGAAGACAACAATCCTACCGTCATTCCAAGAGAAGAATTGGAAAAATTCCACTTCACCTTTCTCATCCGTCATCCACGACGCTCTGTTCCCTCCTACTGGCGATGCTGCATCCCCCCGCTAGACGAGATCAGCGGCTTCAAAGAATTCTGGCCCAGCGAGATGGGCTACAAAGAACTCGTCAAGTTCTTCGACTACGCAATGAACACGGGCCTTGTTGACAAGAGCCACTTGACAGTCGTGGATGCTGATGACTTGCTGGACAATCCGGAGCCTATGATTCAAAAGTTCTGCGAGCGAACAGGGATTGATTTCCACCCCAGCATGCTCAAATGGAATGATAGCGATCAGGAACATGCCGAGAAGCTATTCGCCAAGTGGAACGGCTTCCATAATGATGTTCTGGGGACCAGGGAGCTCAAGGGCAGAACACACGCCCAAGTAGGTCACATGCAGAGGATGCTTACAACGGAAGCAGAACATGGAAGCTAACACACGGTCTACCCAGAAAACCCCTACCGTTGAGGCTGAGAACAAAGAGTGGGAAGAAAAGTATGGCGCAGATGGTCAGAAGAGGATTCGACGCTGCGTTGACGAAAATATCCCTCTTTACGAGCACTTAAAGCAGTACTGTATCAAGGTCTAACCGAAATATTGATGCTGGCTTTGGGCCGCAAGCAATGGGGGGCGCCCAAACAATTTAAACACGGGAAACAAAGGGAACAAAGGGAACACAAGGACATAATGACTCTGCTTATGTTTTGTTTGGGACATGATGCTTGACCTGCGAATTCTGGTCCAAGTCCCGTCCGGAAGGCTCGATTCTTTTTTCTCAATTTCTTTATTTCACAGTATGGTACAAGAAAGGCTAGTGGCCTCATATTGTTTGTTCCCGAGCCTAGTAGTTCCATGGCTCGCCGTTCATTTCAGGTCGCTTGACGATCATGACTCTCTCCCCTTCTTTGGGCCGACGGGTCGGGTATGACTTCCTCCTCTTGGATCTCTCATCTTCCTAGATTTTTCTCTCCCCCCCCCCCGGACCCCAGTGATGCATGTTGCAAGTGCCTGTATGTTATGCTGCAGGCTCGGCTTCCCTCCCAGATCCGTAAGCCAGTTGCTCAAATAGCCCGTGCGTAACATTCTTCGACCAGGCCTCCGCGTAGTCTCTGTCGTGATCATTCGCCCAGCTGATAGACACTGGAACCAGCTCCGTCTCTGCATTCTTGGTGGACAAGGCTCTGACCTTATTACCACTTCCACTGCCGCTGAGAACTGCAGCCATGTCCGCGATCGAGTTAGTCCGTTGCGCGTTGAGGGCAATGCCCCTCTCGACTTTGCTTCGAACAGGTCTGTATTCTTTGCCATTGGCCTTCTCCTCGGCAATTTTCTTCTTGTCTGCGACTGTAAACTCTTCAGGGCGCTTGTAGCGAAATTCGTCTGTCCACGCAACCTCGTGCAGGTGTTTCAACTCGCGCAGTTTCTGGTAAACGGAGCGCCCGACGTCGCCTCGTCCCTTGGGAAATCGAATCATAGCCATTGGTGACCAGTAGTCCTTTCGAATCTTGGCGGGTTTGGTCTTTTTGCCATTGAACGGCAATTGCTTCAAGGCGTGGAATCCCTGTAGAATTGGAGCACAAGTTAGCCACTCCTATTGAGCATGTTTCATTCTTTTTCGAACAAGAATGTGTCAGGTGGCGTCTTACATCGAGCTTGTTCTCAAACGAGTAGACTATTTGATCTGATCTCCTGTGACTAAAGACCCAGATCTTCTCGCCGTGACCTTCAGGAGCTTCGCGTCCAGTCGTATGGACCTGACGCACACATGTGCGCAGTATTCTTGACCATCGGCCCATCTGGGGTCGCGGTGCTGCGTTCATCGTTGGCCTGCTGTCGTCAGGAGGAGCGACCTGGGTATCTTGGAAAATCAACCGACTTCCGCCAATAACCAAAAACTCCTTGTCTGGCGCAGTCATGTGATCCACAGTGGTGAAGGCTGGCAGGGCCGTGCAGAAAAGGAAAGGACCAAGTCAAGTCAGACTTTTGTCACCATGACATAGTCTGCCCCACCATCATGTGATGGCAAGATGATACCGTCCAATCAACTCAGCAGCTCCTCACCTCTTTGGTTCTGGTGGCTTCTGTGCAGTTTCTAGGCCATCCTGGTAGTTTCCAGGTCTCACCACCAGCTTCACGCAAGCTCCAAGGCTGTCTGCCTCTTTCCCTTGACTCCACCCACCTTCAACATATAATATATTCCTGTCTTCTTTACTGCCGCGATATCGTTTCTCTTCCTCATTTTCCGTGCTCAAAGAAACACGCACTTTTACTACATATACCCCTGCGAAAATTTGGCATCACTGCTGCCCAATTTCATGCACGCACATTATCTGAGCTTCCCAACACACCGAACCACATCAAACTTCTTTCCCACACGCACCAAGTCTTTACATCATCAAAAATGAATTCACGAATGGATTTCACAGACAGGGCGCAGAAGGCCGTCCAAGACGCCATGGCCCTGGCTGAACAGTACGGTCACTCACAACTTCTCCCAGTGCACCTGGCTGTCTCATTACTGGAACCACCAGTCGATCTATCCAAGGATCAACAGAATGGTCCCCAAAACACCACCTTCACACTTTTCCGACAAGTCATCGAGAAGGCTCACGGTGACCCTCAACTCTTCGACCGCACCCTGAAGAAGACACTTGCACGATTACCGACTCAAGATCCCCCGCCAGAGCAGGTTTCTCTAGCACCCTCCTTTCATGCTGTCCTTAGAAAAGCTATGGAACTGCAGAAGGTGCAGAAGGACTCTTACATCGGTGTTGACCATCTTATCACGGCACTCGCCGAGGATAGCGTAATGCAGGCGGCGCTGCGGGAGGCCAACATCCCCAAGGCAAAGCTCATCCAAGATGCTGTCCAAGCTATTCGAGGCACAAAACGAGTCGACAGCAAGACGGCCGATACAGACCAGGAAAACGAGAACTTGGCCAAGTTCACCATCGACATGACCGCCATGGCCAAAGACAAGAAAATTGACCCCGTGATTGGCCGAGAAGAGGAAATTAGACGAGTCGTTCGAATTTTGTCTCGAAGAACCAAGAATAACCCAGTTCTTATCGGCGAGCCAGGAGTAGGCAAGACCACAGTAGTGGAGGGCTTGGCTCAGCGCATCGTCAACCGTGATGTGCCTGACAACCTCAAGCAGTGCAAGCTTCTTTCACTGGATGTTGGCGCGCTCGTTGCAGGTAGCAAATTTCGCGGTGAATTCGAAGAGCGTATGAAGGGTGTCCTGAAGGAGATTGAGGACTCGAAGGAGATGATCGTCCTATTTGTCGATGAGATCCACCTGCTGATGGGAGCCGGCTCTTCCGGTGAGGGTGGCATGGATGCTGCGAATCTGTTGAAGCCCATGCTTGCCCGAGGTCAACTGCACTGTATCGGTGCTACGACGTTGGCCGAATACCGAAAGTATGTCGAGAAGGACGCCGCTTTCGAGCGACGATTCCAGCAAGTCATGGTCAAGGAGCCTACCATCCCGGAGACAATTTCCATCCTCCGAGGATTGAAGGAAAGATACGACAGGCACCACCGAGTGACGATTCTTGATAGTGCTCTGGTGGCCGCCGCCAACCTCGCAGCTCGATATCTGACCAGTCGAAGAATGCCCGACTCAGCCATCGATTTGGTCGACGAAGCTGCCGCCGCTGTTCGCGTCGCCCGCGAGTCTCAGCCTGAAGTTATTGATTCTCTGGAGCGAAAACACAGGCAATTGCTGATTGAGATTGCTGCTTTGGAGAAGGAACACGACGAAGCCTCGCAGGCCCGTCTGTCGCAGGCGAGGAAGGATGCGAAGAATGTTGAAGAAGAGCTTGCACCTCTGCGGGAAAAATACCAGAGCGAGATCAAGCGAAGCGAGGAGATTCACCTGGCAAAGGTAAAACTCGACGAATTAGAAAAGCGCCTGGAAGATGCCATCAACATGAACAACACTGCCAAGGCAGCCGATCTCAAATACGGTGCTATTCCTGAGCAACTTGCAGTCATCAAAGAGCTCGAAGCTCGAAAGGCTTCCGCTGATGCCGCGCTGAATGCTTCGGGTGCCGATCATGGCGCCACCATGGTGACGGACATTGTCACAGCCGACCACATTACCGAAATCGTGGCTCGCTGGACAGGAATCCCAGTCACCCGGCTCCGCACGTCAGAAAAAGAGAAGCTCGTCAACATGGAAAAGGTTCTCGGAAAGGTCGTGGTAGGACAAAGGGAGGCCGTCACCTCGGTTGCCAATGCCATCCGTCTGCAACGATCTGGCCTCAGCAACCCCAACCAACCCCCCAGCTTCCTCTTCTGTGGCCCATCGGGTACCGGTAAAACGTTGCTCACCAAGGCGCTCGCCGAGTTCCTCTTTGACGACCCCAAGGCCATGATTCGTTTCGACATGTCAGAATACCAAGAACGCCATGCGCTGAGTCGTATGATCGGCGCGCCCCCCGGCTACGTCGGCCACGACGCCGGAGGTCAGCTAACCGAGGCTCTTCGTCGAAGACCATTTTCCATTCTTCTATTCGACGAAGTCGAAAAGGCCGCCAGGGAAGTCTTGACGGTGCTCTTGCAGCTCATGGATGACGGTCGAATCACCGACGGCCAAGGCCGAGTCGTCGACGCCAAAAACTGCATCGTCGTCATGACATCCAACCTGGGTGCAGAATTCCTCACACGGCCTGGCGCCAGGGAAGGCAAGGTTGACGCACCAACCCGGGAGCTCGTCATGGGCGCCCTCCGCAACTACTTCCTCCCCGAGTTCCTCAACAGAATCAGCTCAGTCGTCATCTTCAACAGACTGACCCGCAAAGAAGTCCGCAAGATTGTCGACATCCGCATAAGCGAGATCCAAAAGCGTCTCGAGGACAATGGGCGAAAAGTGAGGATCGTCGTCTCGGACGAAGCCAAGGACTACCTCGGAAATGCAGGCTACTCCCCTGCCTATGGTGCCCGTCCCCTCGCCCGCCTGATCGAGAAGGAGGTCTTGAACAAACTGGCCATTCTCATTCTGCGAAATAACATCCAGGATGGCGAGACAGCCAGAGTGGAACTGATCAATGATAAGATCACCGTGCTGTCAAACCATGCTGACAGCGAGATGAGTGAAGATAGCGAGATGGTGGATGATTCGGAAGATGCTGCTGATGAGTTGGTGGGAGATGATATGGATCAAGACATTTATGATTAAGACGAACACACGATTTGCTTGCACAAATAAAACGCTATTTTTTTTAAAAAAAAGCGGGGGAGCACGAGCAGAAGTTATGAATTGATTGCATCGGGCGTCTGGAGCATAAATAAAAAGTATGACTTGTGAGAATTCAGCGGACGAAAAGCATACCATGCGATTATCAAACATGGTAGATGTAGATAACGATAACTTGGGATTAGTTCAGAACAAGACGTATTAAAACTAAATTGTAGTGTTGGTGGACCATACTATGACGTTCAACTCTAAAGTGAGAACCTTTATTCCAAGGTTGAATTACAACTCGCTGCGTCGAATTCAGCCAAGGCTGACTAATAGTGATTGATTGCGGAACCGTTGGTTACTCTGGGGAACTGGGGAAAAAACGACACGAACACCAGGATAGACGCCTTTATAAATGCCATGAACAATTGACAGAACTGGTTACGCCACACGAAGCTCGTAATACTAAAGTATAACTGACGCTCTTGTCAAGAATGCAACCACATGAGAATAAGATGAACACATCTGGTCGTCCAACAGAGTAATGGAAATGCAATAATTGCACGGGGAGACCCCATCAAGGCGGGGCCATAAAGACGGCATCGTCGCCTGCCCAGCCAAAGTCATCCATAAACATGGACCAGTCTATATCCTGGATCGGGTCCGAGTGAAGAGTTCCTGGTTGTGGTTTTGCAGGAGGCTGCGTTTGCGTAGTGGGACATGTGCGGGCTTCTTGTTGGACGACTTGTCAGCGCATTGGGGGAGGGGGAGGGGGAGGGGGAGGGGTTTCCTCGGAATGCCATCAAGTTCCATGGTCAGGAGGGGCCACGAGGCATTGTACGTACGCATCAGTTCGAGAGCCAGAGCCTTGTTCACTTTATCCGTTTTGCTTTGAGCGTTCTTCAACGACGTTCGGAACATGGCCAGGCACCAGAATGTCACGCCGGCCGCTAGCCGATCGGGGCGGGAGGCCGGACGCGGCCCGAAACTAGGCACCAGGTGGCGGATGGACCAGAACGTGTCCATGATGATGCTCGCCCTATGGGCCAGGTCTGCGTCGCGGACGGATCCTCGCAACACGCACCCGCAGGCTTGCTGGACGAGAAGGTCGGCATCTGACTCGCTCATGTCGGGGGAGCATTCCGAGTGGAGGATGCTGATGATGATGCTTGCGGCGTCGACGTTGGTGCGCGTGACCCATTGCGGCGCGTGAGTGAGGAACTGCGCGCGGGATTCGAGGTCGAGGGAGTGGGCGATGATGGAGCGGGCTGTGTTGAAGACGCGTACGGCGTGGGCTTTGATGGATGGCACGGGGGTATCTGGGGGTGACGCGAAGTAGCCGAGCTGGACTTCGAGCTGGGCGGCTAGAAGGCAGAATCGGCACATGTCTTTACACGATGCCATGGTAAGATACTAGGAAAGGGGGACTTGGGAGAGGGATACTCATACCAGAGTCGTGTTGGCCCAAGAGAGGCTTCAGGGATTGGAATTCCGTCTCCCACATGGCTATTTCGGACTCGTGAACGGCGCCATGGGCCGTGAGAAGCGTGCTCATTGCCATGATGAAACGATTGAGGAATCGCTGCACATCGTGCATGACGATGAGATCTGTCCACATGGGTGATTCAAGAGCGGCCTTGGCTTTGGCATCGCTGTGCTGGATAAAGAGCGGTGGAATTCCCACTGCTGCGGTGGTTCTGTTGTGCACGAAGTGTCAGTCCAAGTAGACTCTCTTCTTGCAGGATCATCTACACATTTTTTATTTATTTAGAAAAAAACAAACAAAAAGAAGAAGTACAGCTTTTGGCGTACCTCTGAGCAAGCATGCAGCATGCCAGCCAGGTCGACGAGGCTTCCTCACCAGTGGCGTGAAGGTGCTGCCGCAGACCAACCAGGAAATGCGCATTCTTGCCCTGTCCTGTGTGGCAACCGAGGCCCAAGGCGGCAGTCATTGCCATTGCGGCAAAAGTTGGCGACGGATCGGTGACGAAGCGTATAGTTGGCATTGGCCAGGCGCATATGATCAACAAGGCGTGGACGGCATCGAAATCCGTTGCTGGCGCTGCAGCCATGGTCCATATGTTCTTTTCGAGGTGATCTGCTAGAAGTGGGAATAGTGCTGTATCTCTGGGATAGCGCCGGCAAGCTACGTAGATGACGAGCCAGAAAAGGGTTGGATTGGCTTCGTAGCATTCATCCGGGTCCTTCTTGCGGAGGACTGGAACGAATTGATGAAAGTGTTGCAGGTATCTATACAGTGTCAGTAGGAAGAAGGAAGGATAGATGGATATACTGACACATGATTTGAGACGAGATGGGACTGAAGTTTGAATCTGCGCAACTCACTTTGTGAAATACCAGTCAATATCTTCCCCGGAGACGATGTGGTTTTCCAAAATACGGGCCTCGGTCGGCGACGTTTTCGAGCGACGCCCAGAGCTCTGCGCCGAGGGATGACTGCTCGACGATTCGGGCTGAGGAGTTGGTATCTGAGGTGTTGCCGCGATTCCAACAATCGGCGCGGACCGATGATCTGGAAAGGATACGATGGCAGCACGGGGGCTTGGCGGTGTCCATCGGGGTGCGGCGCCGTTGGTTTCTGGTCGCACAACTTGCTTGATGCTTTTCAGCTCTTGTTCCAGCTGTTCCAGTTTGCTGTGGCGAAGAGGAAGAAGAGGAAGAAGAAGGATTAGCCGTGATACTCAAGAGACACGTATAGGGAGCTCTGGTCTGTACCTTCTTTTGGCGACTCTTTTGTGAGCCTTGTCCACGACGCATGGAATCTGCAGTTTGGCACATCGCTGGCAGGGCTGGCCGGGGACTTGACTCGCTCTGCAACGGACCTGCGCGCGGGAGACGAGGCAATCGTCAGCATCATGAATGGCTGGTGCTTATTGATGATGCATGACCAAAGAGCAGCACGGCAGTCCAAGCGGGAAAAAGCCTGGAGCACTCTACGGATCCGTACTGGTGACTCGAAAAGGCAAAGGAATCAACCAAGGATCGCCCGGGGACAAGTTCTCACTTTTGAATTGCGACAGTTGACGCACGCTACGTTGCGCCGCGGCCGTGTCCTGTCGTCATTGCCTGATTCTGCACGTGGTGTTGAAGCAGACGCATCTGCCACCGACGATGATGATGTGGGAGACATTCTCGCTCCTCATAGGACAGGCAGGCATCCGACATCCGACCCCAGCAAAGGGCCAATTCCTCCTCGGCTGCGGATGGACGGACCAGGACCATGGGTGTGTTGGCGATCCGAATCAGCAGGATGGCTGGGATGGCTGGGATGGCCGAAAGGTGCCCTGGCAGTGGTGCAGCCGGGGGTGACCTCGAAGCAAATAGAAGTCGGGTCGGGTCAGGTCAGGGAAAGTGAAGTCAAAGAAACCAGACATCGTAAGCCAACTGTTGATCTTGCTGGCTGGCTGGCTTGGTTTTATCGCCGCTAATCCCGGCCCGACGTAAGATCTTGCTGGACACGATGACTTGCTGACTTGCTGACTTGACTGACTGCACTGCACTGCAACGCACGACTTGACAAGTTCCCAGTCACGTGGCTCCACATCATCGTCTCCGCAACGGATGCTGAATGGGGGGAGAAGAGAAAGCTGGAAAGAAGGCAGGTAATCCGTAGATAGGTTCGGCAGATGCCCGAGCATGTTTCGCTATCAAGTCCAACTCGTCTTCCCAAAGTGTATCCTTATTGCCCATGACGCGTTGTGCTTTCCCATCTACTTGCTCTTCTTGCTCTCCGTGCTCTCCCTCTTCTCCCTCTTCTCCCTCTTCTCCCTCTTCTCCCCATCTGCATGGCGCCCGTATCCAGACCGCGATAGCACGGCAACAAGTGTCCACAATACCCAAGCAAAACCGGCCGCTACGACAGCAGCTGTCCCAAGGCCTACCCAAGCAGCAGCCTGATCTTTCAGCACTGGCACAGAGATGGGCAACATCAACCTATTCCCGCTTGCCGGCTCTGGCTTGGCATGCCAGAAGACTGTTGAGCCGCTGAAGAGTTCATCGTAGCCTAGGTGTATTCTGTCAAAGGGGTTGTTCGCGAAATCTGCACTCGCGGCTGAATCACATGCCCAGAACACGGCTGGACAAGGTATTTCAATGTCGACGATTCCCGTGTGAGATGGTTTGAGGTACCGCAGGTGGAGTGGCACCTCGGCCGTCCAAGCCACAGGGCCGTCGGAACTGGGAGCTGCAAGTTCTAGCAGAACACTAGAACCCCAGGTCTTGGTGGTATACGCTGGTGCCTCCAAGTCAACAGGTAGGCTGGTGTACCGCGAAGCTGTAAGATTCTTCGATGCCAAAAACAGCCTGTCGGTAAACTGATACCTGTCGGCGAAAATCATGTTGGGGAGCGTCAAGTAGGCGTAGGGAGCGCAGCGCTCGTCTGCCACCGGAGCTTCATTTGAGCTCAGTTTCAGCTGCAGGACAGGGTGTAATCCTGTAGGCTCAACAAAACGCGAGGTGAACGACGTTTGGCTTGAGCGGTGTCTGGAAGGAAATGAGAACATGGTGCCTGACGGTTCCCTCTTCTCTCCCAGGACAGTGAGCAAGCCAGAAACTGCCAGCTCATGGGGCTTTTGCCTCGGCGGCGTGTCCTTGGACAGAATGCCAACTTCAGTACGTCTCTGTGCAATACTGGAAGCGTGTATGTCCCGCCGGTCGAGTGGGAATACTGCGCCGACCCGCAGGGTTTGAGCCGCCGCATCCCACGACATGTCAAAGCCTGAGGCGGTAGACAGTCCCCCTAAACGAGTCCGGCAATCCACATCATCGTCCACGCAGAGCGCACTAGCAGCCCAAGATGTCAAGGGCGAGAGGCTTTCTAGCTGCTCATAGAGAGTTGCGCCTGAGGGGTTCACAGATTGCCCTTCGCCTCGCGTAGTAAAGGCCTGGGGGCGTGCGATGTCAGGAATCATACGCTGGTCAATCTGAGCTTTTCAAGAACCATTTTCTTCCCATACCTCATTTGATGCGCAGTCTCTTGAACGAAACGCTAGCAAAGCAGTACACAGGTTTCGTCTGGTCACTCACTCACTGTCAGTTTTCGTCTTCGTTCTTTTCCGTATCCGGGTAATCGGTATCCAAACTCACCCAGCTTCTGTGTCCTTGCTGTTGGCAAGCGTATATGAGATATGCAATCCTGGCGATATCCTTGATACAAAGGGTTCTATTGTATCATAGGCTAACGGGCTCGCCCACCTAAAACTCAGCTCTCGGAAACGAGGAAGCAGCTTGGCAAGACCTGTCGGTAGTTCATTGAGGGCAATGGTCAATCGGTACTCGAGGGATGTTTCTAGCGAGGGCCCATGCAGTTCGTATTGGCTGATTTGCAAAGATTTGGGATCTACATCGGCCCCCTGGGGATGTACAAAGGTGATTCTTTCTCGCATGCTGTGCCAGCACGTTTTGGTTGCACTTGGATCAAAGATGCCAGCCAGATCAGGGATGGTAGGCTGAGGGCTCGGTCAGAGAAGCTCGCAAAGTCTGGAAGACGAACGAGGGTCCTCGAGTTCCGAAATGCAGAGAGAGCGCCACGACGCCGAGATGGAAGACGATGGGGCGCAACTGGCCGAATGGGGGTTTCGTAGGTTTCGCAGTGTCACTGCGTGAGCAGCATGAGCAGTGGTGGCATATGGTCCAGTGGCCTTCGGTGGCCTTCGGTGGCCCTCTGTGGCCCCCAGTGGGTTTGAAGAGCCGCTGATCCAGCTTGCGGCAGGGGCATCGGTACAACCAGCCTAACCGCTTTGGGGACCGAAGACAAAACGCATGAGTCCTCGTTTTGACGTTTTGAGGGAATGACATGTCCATCTCATCTCACGCAGAACGGCGCCTCATCGACATGTTCTACAACTCCTTCCCTTTCTTCAGAAGCATGCGTGATCACAGACCAAGATTGAGACCGAACCTGGCCCGCGCAGTCTACATTTGACCCTTCGAACGCCGAAATCCGGCATGATGACGAACGGGTGCCTTTCCCGACGCAGTTGTCTCTCCCGATAACCCATCTGGACCCTCGCCCATCACATAGACGACGTCGACTCGCTTCACTCAACTCAACGTCTCCTTGCTACTCATCACATCTAGTTTCATAAATTGGACAAGACATCTCCGCAGTATGGGTGACCAACAGCCATACTTCACCATTCGCTCCCGGAGACCCGCAGACGGGAATGGCGCATTGCACGCCGATGCACCCGTATGTCCCATTTCGTTGCGCAAGGCCGATGAAGTTGTGAACCAAGATGCGGCAGTCGAAAACCCCAAGACTAACATCTCATCACGTTTCAGGGAGTGAATGGAGTTGGTGATGTCTTTGCACGATCAGCGACTCACGACACCAGTCGTGCCAGTTTTCATATAAAGCATATCGGAGCGTTCGCCCGAAGACTGGAAGATGTAGGTTCATCTCACTTGGAAGCCTCCCGCTTCGATGATCGCTTTGGTGATAGCTTTGGTGATCAACAGCTGACATGGCTCCCAGTCGGCGGCGCGGGCCTTTCCCAATAGAGGCCGCACGTCGCAGAGGTATAAAAAGGTTCAGGCGCTCCTTTTGCATTGGGGCTCAGATGATCTCTTCGTCCTGCCCGAGTTGGAGGATTTGGAGAAATGCCTGCGCGAAGATTTTGCCTTTGGAACCGACATCTTCGCCATACCGTCGGAAAACTCCCATTTGGAGTTGATGATGCGCGTTGGCCAACTCATCAAGGAATGCGAGTCACAAGACACACTGTTCTTGATATACTATGGAGGGCATGCTAGAATCGATGAATCGCGACAGAGCACTTGGTGCGCGTAAGTATCCCCGAACGCACACGCGTGTGTGGTGGTGATGAATCTGGACTGATGTACGTGTCGTGTACCAGAACTCGTGATCAATCCTCTCCCTGGCTGCAGTAAGTTGGAGCTGGTTCTGGTTCTTCGCTCGTCGGAATGTCACCCTAACGCTGTTCCAGATGGTCTGCCATCCAAACTCTTCTCGAAAGATCCAAATCAGACGTTCTTATCCTGCTGGACTGCTGCGCAGGAGCCGCCAGCGCCACATTCCCCAGCGGGAACAGCATCACCGAAACGATATCAGCGTCCAGTTGGGATGCCATCGCTCCTGATCCGGGACGGTACTCCTTTACCAACGCCCTCATCGAGGTCCTTCAAGAATGGCGCCTGCGCACTTTTTCTGCGGCCATGCTGCACGCCGAAGTGTTGGCGCGCTTGAAGCACCCTCGTCCCATTACCATCAACGGCAAACATCTCGAGGCGCGATCTACTCCCGTTCATTTCATGATGACGGCCAACCACAAAGCCCCGAGTATTGAACTGTCGCGCGTACTCCCACCCGAGAAAGTCACAGAATCAGCGTCCTCTCCCCACCACACAACGCCACTACTGACAGGACGAGCCGCAAACTCGGGAGATCCCATCTCAAATGGCTTGGCCTCGAATGAGCCAAATGAAGATACTCCACACGTCATGATCTCGCTCGCATTGGAGGATGATCAACGATTAGACATAAACGCATGGGAACAGTGGCTCAATGCATTCCCCTCCATGGCAAAATACGTCAAAGTTCAAGGTGTATTCAAGAGCCACTCAACATTGATGCTCGTCTCCATGCCCGTCATGGTCTGGGATCTCCTGCCAGAGGACCCTGCAGTCTCTTTCGTCGCATTCATCCGCTCGAACAACTTGGCTACGCAAAGAAAGCAACCCCAGCAACGAGTCGCGGTTCCCGTCGCATCTCATCAGCAGCAAAGGGATGTCAATAACTTCGATAACCAATCTATTGCAAGTGCGGTGTCTGGAACGACGTTTGCCCCGACAGAAGACGTGTCTTTCCAGCAGCAGCACGTCAGGGCATCTCCTTCGCACGGAAACACTGCCGTGGAAAATGCTTCGTACGATGTATCATCGCGAGTCCCATCTTCCAGTCAGCCTCCCACTCCTGGAAGATCAGCGTCACCATCCACATCATCACCAGCAGGCTATGCTCGACCCATGCGACCAGTTGCCTCTGCCACGTCTCTCAACACATCACAGCGGCAGGCCACGGTTCCTGTCGCGGGAAGCAGCGGGATGCTGTCTAGACAGATGATCTTGAACCAGCAACAATCAATGAGACGCACAACGTTTGAAGAGAATGCCCCCGAGCCGAAGAAGTTCTCGGCACACGTCGAGCGCCGGCTCGAGGAGTATTATCAGCAAGAGCCGGCGCCCGATGACGCCCACAGTGCCTTCATAGCATCCAATCTAGGCATAGAGCTATGGCATCTCAAGGCTTGGTTCCATCACCGCCGGGACAGAGACTCAATCTCCAACAAGCTAGCTACCATGAAGCTCAAAGACGTTGTGCTCGAGTCCAACAGTCACGAGCGCCGAATGATTCTGCCCGCAGACCTGAACCGCCTTCTTGAGCTTTCACTGCCCGGTGACTCTCTTCTCTTCGACCTCAGATCCGCGGCTGAGTATGAACGGTCGCATGTCCGCGGGGCAATCAACCTGCGGGCCCCGAAGAGTTTCGTTCAAGCCGCACCGCTTGACCTGATTGAACGCGCCATCCCCGACGGACAGGGCAGAAGGCAGTTATCCCAATGGAACGCGGCCAAGTGTCTCGTCTTCTACGGCCGCGGACTTGAGTCCTCGAGGGAATGCCCAGCGGCGGAGATGATCACGCAGAAACTGCGCGCACAGGGATGGACGGGCCACTGCTTCATTCTACGCGGTCACTACAGGGAGTTCAGCCAGTCCTTCGACAAGCTCATTGTAGGGGCAAAGACGACGCAGGCTGCCAAAGACTGGAACAGCAGCAGCAGCCAGGCGCAGGCGACGGCGTTGACGGCGGAGACAGACGGCGCCCCGGTTGAAGACCAACACGCCCCGTGGCCAGATTGCGCCGTGGGCGAAGATGGAGCGTGGCCGCCATCCACGTCCCCCGCGCGAGCACAAGACCGGCATCACGAGGCCATTGAGACGCAGGAGAAGGACTTGGAGGCCGAGTTCAGAGCTCGTTGCGGGCCGCTGTTCGGCAAAGTAATGGACATGCACATGAGCAGTCATGGCTGCGACAACTTCGGCACCAAGGCCGGCATGGTGGAGCATTTGGATCGTGGCCTCGACAAGATGCGAGGCGCGGCCCACGCCCACGCCCACGCACCTACTGCCGCGTTTGCCCCCGGACACACCAGGTTGGCCTCTGGCGATGGCAAGGCCTCTCAGGAACAGGATGTGGACGCCGAATACGTCGAGGTCAGCAGGTCAGATGGGCCGGCCCCTTTACCTCCTGCAATGAGATCTGACGGCAACGTCACATCTGATAGAGCAGGCGGGCGTGGCGGCGGCGGCGGCGGAAGTCTTTTAAACAAGATTTTTCGTCGATAGGAGGCCATTTTTCCACTTTCCCTTTTCCTCGCGTCATCTACTCGGACCAAGATTCTCCTCTCCACTCATGACAAGTCGTGCAGATTGCAGACCTGCGTGGCGTTCAAGAGCAAGCAGGACAACACTCGTAGGCAAAGGGGATTCCAAAAGTTCACGCGACGCCATGTTATGAAGACGAGACAAGCTGAAACCTAGCATCAGACGAGAACCCAATGTTCACGCCGGGAGAAAGCAAAAATATATTTCCGTCACGATTTTCACGCACTACTTCGCCATACTATACCTACCCTACGCGTCAACTTACAACTCGATTCCACGGACTCGGAGACTACTCTGCGCATCAGGCAAATCCATCCATCCTTATTCAATAGACGATAGACCTGCACAACAAGAGTCGGTTGTTGACCTCGTCTCACCGCAAAGTTGAAACCAAAAATGCTATTGGATTCCGCCCAGCAGGACGAGGGACAAAGTCCGGCGTTCAACTACCCTCTGCAAGAACCGCTCTGTTTGTTTTCAAGACATGTAGTGCACATGCGGTCGGGATTGGAGTCGTACTGGGAGCGCACGGGGTTGCACGAAAATTGGTATCGGGTGGGCGGGGAGATGGGCGTGGGAAATCAACAGGAGTTATGCTCGTATAGATGGGTAGGATCTGGAACTTTGAAACTGACATCTTCGGGCTGAAAGGCACAGTACTGGATGATGGGGCTCTTGGCTTGACTGGACGGGGGTACCTCGATTCCCATTTAATTGTTGAGCAGGATTTGCGTGTGTGTATGCGTTATTGGCAGTTTCGCTCGTGGGAAATGCAAAGTATCGTGGGTGGGTGGGTTGGCTATACAAGAGCTATTTGCTGGCAAGGAAAGGAAAACTCATACAAGCACACCGGAAGGAATGGGATGGGTCTACTCTGGAAAATCAGGGCTACTGGCTTTGAGAAGCAATCGGACGTCAGGGTTTCTCGTTGTCGAAATAGCCCGTGGCCGCTTCGAGCTCGTTGCTCCAAGGACACAAGCCATCGTTTACCTGCATCCCGTATCTGCTGTAATCAGAAACATGCTCCCACGCCGCCCATGTGGCCTTGGTGTTCCGCTGGCAACAAGGAGCGGTCGTACATATTTCTTGTGGCCCCGATACACATGAACTCGTGTCCGTGATCTGTGGTGCCACAGAACAATGCCCATTCTTGAGCAGGACCGGCCTTTCGATAGTTGCCGATGTCTCGCGGCTTGTGTCCCTGGTAAGACATCATACAGTTGCATGTACTACGGGGTAAATGCCGGGATTAGCGAGCTGGGCCTTTGCTCCTTTGCTCGTTTTTTTTTTCCCTTTCAACGCGCCTCCGTGTCATTAACGACGTGAGGTGCTCCCTGACTGAATTGAGGTCACTGGTCTTGGAGGGATCGAGCATGACAGGGTGGAGCCGTAGATATAGCTCTGATGTTCCGAGTCTGTTTCGGGTTCGAGATTTCGGGAGGGATCCTGGCCTCGTATTGACGTTTCGAGTTTCTTGTTCAATTGGGTGGCTTGCTGTCTAGAGTCTCTGCTTCTGATCTCGTGTAGAAGCTTCTTCTGTGTTGCCCCAGAAAGTGGGATGAGGCATCGCGCTATTGAAGGCGTTCCCGAGGTCATCTTTTCTTGCATTACGGGTCTAAGCTGCCTTGAAGGGACGTGCGAATTCCAGCCTAAATAAACGGAACCTCTTGGGTTTAGAGTTTGCCTACGACGTTCATGTCTAGAACACACATTCTGTCTGCACCGTGGTTCGTTAGTTACCAGCGGGATAGCAAAGCTAAAACACGTTGTTTTCTTTGGAACGGACGAGATGAATTTTTGTAAGCGACGGGACGAAGCCGAAGTGTCCCGTCCTGCTGCCCAAACGATCCATCCATTCACTCACGTTGGAAAAGTTGAATGTTTCAGCTAGGCTGTGCTGTACGTAACCATGATTAATCGAATCAAGGAATCAAACTGGTTTGATAAAATGGCATTTGTCCTGTACGAATTCTCGCCATCCGGTGCGTGGCATCTGCAACGAGTCGAGGAGCCGCATCCCGCAATCTTGCTTCGAGTCGCAATAAATGGCCCGCCGCCGCCGCCCTCAATTACACGGACATGAATTTCGCGTAGAGATGACCACACTGGAGCGTGTCATATATCGTACTTGTCTCACTGCTGGTCATAAAAGTAAAGAGAGAACCCTTGCTTCCCTGCCTGACCGCTCCCCGTCGTCATTTCATTCATGGCTGTGCAATTGATGCAGAACAGAGCAAAACATGGCCAAGTTGCGGGGCATCTATCCGAAAATTTCGGATCAATTAACCCAGTAATCCGTAGGCTAGCTTTTGCCCGCGAGGGTAATAGCCAGAGGGCCAAGGCCCCGTAACAGAGAGAACAACAGAGAGAACAACAAAGAGGCAACAGAGAGGCAACAGAGAGGCAACAGAGACAGCAGAGACAGAGAGACCCCTCTTGCCCACTTCAGTCGACCTTGCGAGCGCCTCTCTGACCTGCCAAACAGACATGAGTGGGGATTTGCGGGTGCATCGGGTCCCTGTTGCCGCCGTTGGAAAAGTCGAAGATGTGACAGTGCAAAAGTGCGGATAACTACTAAGCAGTTAGTCCGGCGACGCTTGCAATAAACAGGGTAAAGCCACAAAGCACAAAGCATTACACAAAGCACTGTTCTTCCAAGTTCCCGCGTGTACTATTCCTGCGTATCCTCCCGCTGCTCCCGCCGCCAGCCAGTCAAGCAATGAGGAGCTAGAGAGCTCACACCCAGTGGTGAGGTGATGCCAACCACATGTGGGATGCATGTGCGACTCATTACTGACGTCGGTGTCAATCATACCAAACGCCCGTTCATTGTGATACTCGCTAGTAATATGTGACAATAACGGTAGCTATTCCGAAGCTAGAAGCTGCGAGACACGGTATAGCGGGTATCGACATTGGCCTCCAGTCGAAGCTGAAGCATTAAAATTAGCTCGAGAACCAGAGAACCAGGCTGACATGTGCCTTGAATATTACGACGGCTGATGCGCCCAAACAATAATGGCGATTCCAGAAAGTACAGTTGAACGGTTCGGAATGATTTTGTGCGCGGAAAACCGTCCTATATCTGAGCCCACATGAAGCTGACGCTCGGCCGATATGGGGGCTGAAGATTGTCGATCGATATGCACAAGTCCAATACTGGACAACGACAGCGGGCTGCCTGCCAAGGGAAATTCGCGCTGCGAAGCCTGGTTTTCAGTGATGCCGCAAGCCAAATTGCACGAGTCTGTACTCCGTACTCCGTATCGGAAGCAAAACTGGCTCCACCATATCTTCGCCAAGGGTTTGTTGTTTCACCATTACTGATCGAACCATTCAGACGGGACACTCCGTCTTTACATACGTTTCTCTTGTCCGTCTTCTTCTTACAATAGACCGTGGCTCCCGAGTGGTAGACAGCTAGTGCGATTGGCGCCACCACCCGCAGATGGCCGACGGTCTGCCGTGTGCCTGTAAGACATCCCGAGAGACGTCGGTTCGCCTCGGACCCCCCCCCCCCCTCCCGCGTCGGAATGCCTAAGAATTAAAAATTGGGGGTTTCTGATGACGGACAGCTTGTACCAGACCACTAATAATACTTCTTATCAGCATCTGAAAATCGGTGTGGCATATCCGGGATATTTCTGTCAGATTTAAGAAGGGGTACGACCCTTTGCCTTCGCGTTGATTCCTTTTTTTGTTTGCTTTTATGCTCAGGTCTAACGTCCAACTCTGGCGTTGTTTTGGCCTATAGCCAGCGTACTGCGATGTGACACTTTGTATCTTCTATCAAACTTCAAGGCATGGATCAATATAGTAAATGGCCCGCAAGGTAGAAGGAAGCTGAGCAAGTTCCCCTCGTATGATCAATATATATGCAGGCGTAGTCGCCGAGAGCTGGAGCAGTGGCGACGGAAAATCGTGGAAACGTTGAATTGAGTCAGACACCATCATCTTCTGCCTGGATGATTCGGTCAGCGTGCTTTCCTGCAGCTGGTCGCATGTCTCGATAACCGTCAAAGAGAGGAGGTAGGTTTGAGATTGAGGCGTGCCAGCACAGACGACGCGTGACTACGTGACTGCAGAGTCTGCAGCAGTGCAGGTCGTTCCTTCCACGTTTAAAATGGCGGTACGGAGTACTTCCTTCGCACTCGTTTGTTGTTATGACATGCCGACACGGGGAAAGCTTCGGTTCTCGATTCTCGTACCTCGCAATTCGCATTTCGCATTTCGCATTTCGCACTACACCAGACAGTACGCATGCATGGTGCGTCCTGGACCGCGTGGTCGCCATCATCATCAAACTCAACATCGGCATGGAGCTCATCATCGTTGGCAGCGTCTGTTGTGCCAGCTCTGCGCCCCCCCCCCCTTCTTTGTCCCCCCCATTCATTCGTCTTCAATCCCGACCGATGCATCCACTTCGGCGGATATCCCCTGTGACGGATGTCCATGCTGCCCGCCAGCCCGCCAGCCCGCCAGCCCGCCAGCCACGCACGCAACCTGCCAACCTGCTAACCCAAGCCCGACGACCAATGACGGCTGGACGGATTAATGAAACACAGACACACTGGCACTTGACAAGTGATATTCGATATTCCCCCACTCGCACCATTCGACCATCTCCATCCCCGGATCTCGACCAAGCGATCACCGACTCATCCTGGCCATGTCCTGTTAGCCAGTCGCATTTCACGTCCTGCTGACACGTCATTCGGTTCGGCTGGCTGGATCCTGGACCGACTGTCAACTAATGCAGGGTTGGCAGGGGCCTCAGCCTCGACAAGATGGCTCGACTTCAATGCACTAGATAGTACACTTTCCAAGTCGTGGTCGACTTCTACAGCACAGCATTCGAAGACGGCTCACCACCTTCGATGTCACTCCACTAGCGGAAATCTCCAATGTCGGCTCATGGTGAAGGTGAGCAAGAACGCGCAATACGCTACATTCGTCCGAAAGGTCGGGCATGCCTATCAGTAATGAAATTAATTCACGCGATATGCTTCGTCTGATATCACAGCCGTACGTCCTCTAGCATGGTCTCGCACACCACCAACCAGAGATAGGAGAGGAGGACGAACACAAGCATGTGTTCACTTCGCCGATACTGGGGGCCAAACTTGTCAGTGTCGGTTTCGGTGTCTAGGCTCGACGTTGATCCATTTTAGAGCTGGCTGGGGAGAAAGCAAACAATTGGACAAGGTCGCTCACACCGTTGTTGCTAAATGGTGACACGCGCACGGCGTGGCGTTGATGTGGGAAATACCCGGGAGGAGGGGGCGTGCAAATGAAACACGACCCAAT
This sequence comes from Epichloe sp. AL9924, assembly GCA_000729825.1. NCBI lineage: Eukaryota > Fungi > Ascomycota > Sordariomycetes > Hypocreales > Clavicipitaceae > Epichloe > Epichloe sp. AL9924. The sequence continues at coordinate 18,467 of JFGW01000152.1, read as the reverse complement.
CAGATGACCTTCTCGTGGCGGCCTTTCACCACGACATTATTCCAAAAACTTGGATCAATTGTGCACAGAACACCACGGGGTATTGGGAAGGAAACGTGATACAGCATGTGCAACAAGCACCCTCCCCCGCGGAAAGGGTTGAGCCGATGGGATACCTTCATCGATAGATTGGCCATTCCTCGAGCTCAGGAGCCATATCTCGTTCTGCTGGCAGCACGTGCACGCACGATGAACAGCGCGCCAACACCTGAGCAGATACGTGAGCTCTCGTGGCAATACTTGCCGACCGGCATAACTCGACTTGTCGCCCAAGCATACAGGCCCTTAACGCGGGCATTTACTTGCAGCGGCACAACATCACAACGGAAGGCTAGGCGGGAGCTTCTGAAATTGAGAGACAGACGACTCGTCCGTGCCTACGTGTGTTGAGGACAAGTCCTCCTCAATCCGTGATGTGATAATACGACAATACCTAGGACTCCGGTGTACGGATTACTCGTCAAATATAAGTCCGGAACCACTAATTCCGCTCTTTGGACATGCCTCGGCGCATCGACGACCAGCAGGGGTGCCATGACAGGTTACAGCACGGCCAGTGGCAGGCAGGGTGGTGTTGGCGCCTCAGCCCCCTCGGCTGGGCCGCTTTGTTGCAGAGCGCCTGGATGCAGGTTTGGCATCTGCTTGTGCTCGTGCCCCGCGAAGCCTTGAGCCTAAAATCACTTGGGTCGTGGGATTTGCTCCCCGAAGGAATCAACCGGGCGGCAGGCCGTATGCACAAGGCTCACGGTGCCTTGCGCGCGAAATCGACATGCCCTGACGGACCGACGGATATCTGATGGCTTCTTGACAAGTCGATATCAACAGGCTTCTCACCCATTGCCGTGGCCAACCTGGGTTTGGGGCGCACGCCAAAGTCCCACAAAAGAAGCTGCCTTGGGGTAAATTTCCCTTTGAATGCAGACTGACGTCTCAGTGCTCACTCCCTCCCCGATTGGGGCCACCCTTTGAATTATATCCGCACCCCGACCAGAGCGACGTCCACAGTGCACACTGCACATGCACAGTACAAGCCCTTGCCAGCTCGTTTAGCCCAAGTGCCCTGTCCGTTAATAGTGGCTTGCTGGCGCTTGTTTCTTTCTATCTGACTTCCTGAAACGAGAATCGAATCCAGCTGGGACTTCCGAGCCGAGGGGTCCATAGTATGGTATTGCTCATCTGGACATGCCGCAAGACACGTCCCTACCTGCCTGTGTAGCAAGTGTGTCGTGGAGACCATTTCGGCACGTTACTCACAGCACTCCGCGCTTGATGGCGCATGTGTCCACGGCTCATTCTACGAATTCTGGGTGCTCGGAGCTGAAAATAAGACGTCGTCAAGGCAATCGGCAACTTGAAGCCACCAAGCCTGGTGCTTTGTTTGTCTGCGCAGGGCCAGCCACACAATGCTTTTACTCGCAAATCTGAAAGTCGTGGCTAAAGACCAGCAATAAATAGCACCACCAGCGACAGTGCCACTATTCTTACTCCCAAGGCCCCCCTCGTCTAGCGCCAGGGAAGAAGAGGTCATGGCCCAATTCCCTTCCCCATCCTGCCAGATCCACTGGTTCCTTGGTCAGTCCCGTCCTCGGCCGTCATCCACCGTGGGAGGGGCCTCAGGCGTTCATGGGTATGGATGGGCATGGGCATGGGCATGGGTATCCCACTTAAAGTTAGTACGGTGGGTTGTCTAGCAATCGGGTTTTGCATGTCGGCTGTTCACAAAAGAAGAACCGGGAGAACTGACGTTTTCCCCCAAGGGACATGCTGCTCGTTATGGAGCCGATGCCTCTCAACCCATTCCCCTTTTTGGACATTCCATCCGGGCCCCTGTCCGTTCATCTTAGTTTCTTGTCCTCTGAACTGCAAGCTTCTCAGGCCCTCTGTCTACTTTGTCCTGTAACCCCGGCACTTTATACCTTGGAATATACAAAAGATACTGTCCATCCCACCATCTTGTCCCGCCGAGCGAACTTCTTCCAATTAGTCCTGGACATTCGACAACTCCCGCTTGCACTTACGACATACAAGTCCACCATCAGCAGCCAAACAATACACCAATCTCCCAACTGTACCCGTGATACACAGGCTGATTCCATCGTGGCCCTAGACGCCTTCATAGGGGTCACCAGAAGCAAGCACCTGGCATTTACCAGTCAGTTGTGCTCTCGCCACCCAAGTCAACAACCTAGCAAAATAAAGTACGGGGAAGTCCAAAGGTCGGGTTTGTGACATTGTAAAACGATCTCAGCTACCCGTTCAGCCGAACGTGAAGTTGTCCACGGGACATTTTGCTGTTCTTCCTCATACAGCCGGCTCGGGCATGGAGTATAGCCCTTCACAGCACATCGACTCCCGCACCAGTTCCAGGCAACAACAATCTCGTCGTCAAACCAACATGTCCATTCTTACGATGGCTACGCCGTCCCCATACCATATCTTCAACCACGACCTACGTTGGGATATGCCTCGGCCGTCCTCTGACGCCTCCCGCCCTCGGACAGAGTCCAAACACATTGCTCTTCCTTCCATCCGCCAGGTAAGCGTCAAAGTTGTACTCCAATTCTACAAGAAGGACACAAGGAAGCTTCAGCATGAACTAACTTCCCGGGGAAACAAAGACATTTCCTGACCTTCATCTCGAAGGATCGCTGGTAAATGTGGCTTCTGACCACCCATCATATTTTAAGCCATCGCCACCCACAAACGCTGGATCTCTAGCATCACCAGAATATGTCCATTCGCCAAGTGCCAACAAGAAGAGACGTATTTCCAACGAGTATGAGCAAGAATTCTCAAGGGCCAAACAGATTCCTCGACTCTATCGCAGCCCCGAGGTGTCTCAGCGCCGACCGATTTCTCCTCACCAAGATCCACCACCACCATTAGCAGCCAAGGAACACTGGCCAGGGGGCCCAATCAGGAGCAATGGCTACGGTGCTGGCATTGCAGAGTTGCCTCCCCCCATCGAGACGAACAGCCACTATGGACAGCGTCCCGGCCCATCAAGCCTGTCACCGACACTCCAGTTTGGCAGAGACAATTCAGCCATGCCCAGGCCCGGCGAGCATATGGTTGAGCTCGTCAACGTACCTAGAGCAACTGCATCAATCCATGGGACCCCAGCAGTAATGGAAAGACAGCCATTGCACAGTCAAAGTCAAGAGTATGGCTACTCCTACCACCACCCCTCGCGCTTCCAGTCTTTGTCCACGAGCTCCATCCGACCTCACGACCGGGCTCCATTCTCAGCCGGTGCTGCCTACGGATCTTGTTACCGGGACATGGGACGATATGGGAATGCTGGCATGGGCGGAGATGCGAAACAGCGAAAGCGTCGAGGCAATCTGCCCAAAGAGACGACCGACAAGCTTCGAGCCTGGTTCATAGCGCATCTACAACATCCTTACCCTACCGAGGACGAAAAGCAAGACTTGATGCGACAAACTGGTCTGCAGATGAGTAAGTTGCCACCCTGCTCATCTACACAAAACCTGGGTCAGTACTGACAAATGCATCCAAGATCAAATCTCCAACTGGTTCATCAACGCCCGACGCCGCCAACTTCCCACAATGATCAGCAACGCCCGAGCTGAGTCGGAAGTCATGAACAGCCGATCCAGCGGCAGCAATAATGCCGATGGCAGCGTGCTGACCTCCACAGAATACGCATCTGATTACGGTGGCAAGCGTGATGATGGCCTCCCATTGAGTGACAGCGAGGGCGGCGCATACGACGAAGACATGGACACCCTTCGTCGACGAATAGGCGGCAGCTTAGAACGGGAAAGCGTATAGCTGACGCCGGTTTTCTTCCATTTACGGTGTTCATCGTGGGCAGGGCGTTCTTGCCCGCTATTCAGGGCCCAGGGCTGCCAGCAGTGGTGCGGCAATGAGCATCAGCATCCCAGCATCTCTCTTCATATCACGGACAGCGTTGAAGATACCAATGGCCGTGGTTTTGTCTATTTTCTTGCAGATTGATTCTTTCAATTACTTTGATGATCTCAATTCAATCTGACCCGTACGGGAGTTTTCGAGAGGCCATGCATGCCTTTGGAAAAATGGGATGGACATGAATTCAGCATTGACGGTTTTTTTTTTCCCCCTCCTCCTTCAAAAAAGTGGATTTCGTGTAGGCTATAATCTTTGTATTCATGATAATCTTCCTGTCGTGCCCCTTTTCTGCATTGGTCGGCTCATTGAACATAGTACCAGATTCGGTAGTAGTCTAACGACACGGTTCTTATCATGTTACTATAAGACGGATGGATGGATCGGGGTGTTGACGCGGGTCAAGACAAGGATGACGGGTCTGGTCCATAACCCTTGAAATTCCTTGAAGTTCCCTTGTTAATTGAAGAAGCCACAACTATCACATTTGAGGCGTGATTCTAATGATGATGATACTGTGAGCTAGCTAATTCAAGCCTCCACCACCCTGCATAGCCTCCATCTAATTCCATCACATCTTTGTTTCAAATGCGCGATAGTTGTGGCTCCTTCAATTAAACCAGGGAATTTCAAGGGTTGTGGGCCGGCCCCGTCATCCTTTTCTTGAACGCGCGCGGTGTTGAACGAACAGTCAGTACAACTGGTTTGTGTGGAGAAATTGAATGCCAGAGAAGGGCAAACTGACATGCATATTTCGTGGCCCTCCCTGCTCGGTGCGTCGCAACGACAACATGCGAATCAAGGAGTGCGTGTCGAGCAGATCAAGACATGTAAAGCTGCTAGGCTTCTGGCCCTCTGTCCCGTCCCTGGACAGTCCAAGGCATCCGAGGTAGCATTCATTGTAAGCCACGTACGTATTTTCTATTTCCGCACTTTTATGGTTCCCCGGCAGTCATTCGAGGTGCATGAAAAGGAAGGCCGTTGACACAGGGGGCGGGAAGCCACTTTCTGTAGATTGTTTGAGATGGTGCAGATGGACCGCAATAACCAGGCACATATAATGCCCAATGGCGGCCATGTCAAGAGCGTGCTTTCAAAGTATGGGACTGTGGTCTCCTTCAATGGTGGCATGAAATTCAAACAACCATGCGCTACGTTGAGCCTGAAAGCTACTTCGCCCGGGAACCAAGACGAGGGGGGGGGGGTCATATCTCGGCTCGGAATGTTCCGCATGCTTTTGCTTGCTCGACGTGTCAAAGTGTCAGTATCAGTACTCGCGGAGGTAGCAGTGACCGACTCCGATCGGCTTGGGCGAGGCATGGTTTCCGTTGCTTTTACACTAGCTAGACGGTAGACGGGCAGCTGCGGCGGTATTAACAACTTCCCGCACGTCTGATGCCAAGTGATGCACAGCTTCAGGTTCGGACCAACATGTTCATGTGTTCGCAATCAATCAGAGGGGGAGAGAGAGGTGGCAAGACCAGGCGGGCACACACGTGGCGGTAACAATATCTGTGCTAATAATAATAAGCAGAGAGAGAGAGAGAGAGAGGAGCATTGGCGGGCCCCGCCGTTTGTGGACGGATGAGGAAGGTCCAAGCAGCAAGCAAGCAACAAGGCGACGAGAGAGAGAATTTTTTTTGGCGTCGGCCAACAAGCCAGATGTCTGCGGGGCGGGCGCATTGATTGATAATCTGCTGCCTTGCACGATGCAGTGATTACCTGTCGAATTTTATTCTTAGACCGAGACAACACCACAGGGCTGTCTCTTTATGATGGATTCCAGCCCGACGCCGGCATGTCTTGTCTCGGGTCTCAGTTGTATGTTTTGTATGTAACGTCCGTACGTCCATGTTCGACTCCGTGGGCGAGACTTGCCTTGTTGCATTTGGCCCCCAAGACGACCACGACCACGACCACGCACGCACGCAGGAGTCCCGCGACAGGGGGAGGGAGGGATGGAGCCTTGGCCTGCCCTCCCTGCCAGGTCCATACATATATGTACGGCGCTGGGTGGCATCGTAATGTGGACTGGTAGATGCTGAGAAGGGCGACTGACGATTCAAGTAATGCTTGCTTGCTTCGAACCAACCCGCCGCGAACCTACGGGTCTTGGCCCTTGGGTGCCGAGGGTGCCGAGGGTGCCGAGGGAGGGAGTAGAGTACATACTCCGTACATGTAGATGCCATTCATGCACAATATGCCGCCGTGACAAAGAAATAGCCCGACTGGACCTGATCAGCAATCCTGGAAGCCTGGAAGGAGCCTGGAAGGTGGAAGGGATTCCAATTCCTGGGAGGCGGGCGTGAATGTGTTCACCAGCAACAAGGGAAGGTGCGATTGGGTGTTGAGTTTATTACGGATTAATACTTGTACATGTACGTAACGTGACTTCCTTTGTGAGGCCTCGCCCATGACACCACAAGCGGAGTACGGAGGCACGTGACCCCCAATCCAACCCAATCCCGACCGATTTGTGCGACACCCACCCCCGGCAGCCCAGTTCAAGTATTCTCCGCGGTAAATACCGTCGTCATCCCGGCCAACTAGTTCCATGTTGAAAAAAGCTTAATTTCCTTCCTCCCTCGGCTTGCTACTCTGCAGTGGTACCGAGTTACTCCGCAGACACCCTGAACATCGAGCCTCTGTCCCGCTCCAAACGACTTCCTCAGGGGCGACAAGCCAGCCGCGTCTTCTGGGTCCAGCAAATGATGGATGGCATGGTTGGACAATCAATCTGACTAGAGCGGCTGGCTGGGCGGCGGACAGCTAGTGCCAGCTCACATCAACTCAGCCAACGTGCCAACCATCCGACCATGCAATCCAACCCCATCCTGCCGAACCCGACGTTCAGCGGGAAGAAGGCCGCGCTGTCAATTCCGTTGACCCTTCTCCATACGGAATAGACTCGACTCATCTCTCACACAGTCAGTCCATTCCGAGCTAGGAAAGGCCTAGTAACCATGGGTGTCAGCGCCTTGTCTTTGATCAAGAAGATGCCACCGTGATCCTGCAAACCCTTCACTTTAGACCACACCGCCTGCAGGGGAGCCGGTCTCTGTCTCGGCTTATCGTCCGGCTTCGATATAAAGATCTATCCACCGGCCGTCATGGACGTAGATGTGACAGGCTCTCCCGTGAATCCTCGGCATGCGTTTTTCCCGAGCTTGCTTGTACTAATGTACGGATCCCTGGTTGTGGCAACAAGCTCGGGCATTGTTTTAGGAGCCGATGAAGACGAATTGAGACGCTGACCAACAATCACGTCCGAGCACATTACTTCAAAAACCAGGGAAATCATTTGCCACTACATGGTTCTGAACATTAATTTCATATGAAAACATCTGGATGACGCTACTGTGAGACATTGGAAGCTTTTACGATATCGGCGGCCAAAGTCACGGTTCGCAATCGACACGCCTTTCCGAGTGACATGTCACTGTAGTTCCTGCTTCCAGGGGCGTTGCGCGACCCCCGTGCCATTCACATGAACATAACTTCACACGCTGCCGGTAACACCACATCATGCGGTCCCAGAAGATAGAACCGCACAACTCGCCAGCAAGCATGATGGAGAACGAGTATCTGCCGTCCTAGACGTCGGCGGGAAACCGTCGACATTGTCAAGACCCATATTCACAACTCCAGAAGCTCATATCAAACCTCTAGAAATGCCCGTGCTCCATTGCACTGCAGTAGCCGTACAATACCTAGCAAAGAACAACAATGAACCTCACGGCCCGGGACCGACCTCAAGTCAGAAGAATCAAAGAACGTCAAGAAAAGCTTGAAATCTATGCCGGCTATCCTCGGCCTGGCAAGCCCTGCAAAGAGAGTTATAAAAATACAACGCCCTTATACGAAAACACGTAAAAACGCCGCTTTTACATCGTGGCGTGTTTATATCGACAAGGCCGGACGTGCAAACCCCTTGCCCGTCTGGTCCTGATCAATTCTCCAGTCTAGAAGTGTACTTGCTTTGCAACAACTGGTGTCCAGAGTACATCTGATGGACATCACTGTACTTTTGTAAAGAATGCGGGTATTTCCATCGGGCATGGAATGTTCCTGCGATCCCCATTTGGACATGGCATGTTGCCTCACCGGCAGAGTGTCTTGTGTATTTACTTGTCTACCGGCCCGACCAGAGGCGAGGCCTGAAAATAACATGCATGGCGTGCAAAGTCACTCATCAGACTTGACCATACGGTTCTGCGTGATATCGGTCCAGTCTCATGTTTGAGTCCCTGCCGCTGCATACTGGCTCGCCTCATCACACACCACCTTGTTCAAAGGAAATCAGAAGATTGAAATTCTAAAAACATGGCATTTCTTACTCGCGTCTAGTCATGCAATAGCCATGCTATCCAGCCATGCCTTCTTTCTTATCCTAAAAGACCACGACGCCATCGCGATGCAAATGAATTGGCTTGCCGAAACGAAAAAGATGAAAAAGAAAATAAAACTAAAAAATTCCAGTCGAAACCCATGTATAGGTGTAAAGCCTCGATGCAATGTAACCCGCTTCCAAAGAGTAGCTGTTCGTACTTCTTTCAGAGCATGAGAGCGGCTGCGACCGCCACAGCGCCCACAACAGCTGGCGTTGTTGCAAGGCCAAGCCTCGCTGCACCGCTGTCGTCCTGGGATGTATTTATTATGTTGGTGCCACCGCCGCTGCGGCTTGGTATTCCCGTGGTGGCTACGACGGGGTTTCTGGCTTTCGTGGAGGATGGCACTGCGCTGCCACCGCTCTTGATTTCCACAATGTTCGATTCAGTGACGTTGGATTTGGCGTTTGCCAGGGAGATCTCGTTGTTGTCCATGTCGTACACCACGTAGGCGCTTCGCAAAAATGTGTCACCGAGAACGCTGCTTGAGTCTGCTGCGGGGACAATACCAAACAAGCATGCCTCGGCGCCGTTGCCAAACTTGAGCTTCTCGCCCGTGGGATCCTCCAAGTCGAGAATCATTTCCGAGAGAGACACCGTGATGCTGGCGGGAGAGCTGAACCTGAACGTCATGGTGGCATTCTGCTTGCGGGAAGAACAAGGAATCAATGCAGCGCCGTCGTCTTCCTGATATGCCGCGTTGACGAGCCCGTATATCTTTGTCGTCAAGTCCTTGGGAAGATAGGTCAGTGAAGAACCCGAGTCGAGGAGCACGCCGAGGGCCATGTCGCTCGCAACCTTTGTGGGCCCGACGTCAAGTCCGGTCATGGTGATGAAAAACTGGCTATAAGCGTTGTTGACCTTCTGAATGGGCACACTGACGAGAGTTCCTTGGAATCTGCTGGTATCCATACCCCCAAAAAGAATGCTGCCAGTCTCGGCGTGGACATCGTTTAACCAAAGACTAAAAGAGTTCGAGGATATGATGCCATCCGCATGCATCTTGGCCGGAAGATTTTGATACGGCTTTCGCCCAGCCCGTGCGACTTGCACCTCGTTCCTCGGGTACCCTATTCCCAATACATTCTGCGCCGAGGTACTTTCGTAGCCGACTCCGAACTGGAAGGACGAGATTGTTTGACCCGAAAACCGCATAACATCGGTGGCATAGTCGCCCGCGGCACCAGTGCCGTCAAGATAGGAAATGTTGAAGTAGCCTCCAACATACCTGTACGTCGACGAAGCGTTGGCTGAATAAGCCTGGGCATAAGAGCAGGGCTGCTGCGCCAAGGCGCAGAGCCGCGAGGCAGGTGTATTCACCCACATGTCACTGCTTCCCGTGTCGACATGAAGGCGCACATCTTGAGGGGGCGTTCCTAGCGATGTGTTGAGAAAATACAAGGTTTGCTACCAATTGTCAGTTGTGTTGACTCATTCGAGGGGAAAGAGAGAAAATGAAAGGGCATACCAAGTTGTCCAGAGTTCCCGTGACGGGCCCATCTCTCTTCCGCATCCTGCTTTTGTCATGCGATATAGGATCCCGCACCTTGGATCGGTGAACCGGCAAACCTACCACGCGAGGCTGTGCATCCTGGCCTTGTCCTCGTTGTTGTTGCTGCTCCAGTGTTGACAGACTATCGGCTATTTGGAGGAGGGTAGAGTAAATGACCAAATTTGACAACGACTTCATGCTGAGAGAGTATATCGAACTTCCATCCGGTGGAAGAACAAGAGCCTGACGAGACAAGGCAAAGCGAGTGCTTCAATGCGCGCCAATGAACAATTTAAAGTCCCGGAATAGTCGTCGTCAAAGGGAAGCGAGGCGACGGCAGCAGCTAACGGCAAATGCGGCTCAGGGGATTCGTGTTCACGTCTTGTTAGCGAACGCCACGATTTGAGTAGTTGCTTTGAGGTGGAAGAGTAGCGATGCGAGTGTAGGAGTTTGTTCGAAACAGGACGGTGAAGTCGGGGCAATGGGGCGGCGGCTCTTAGTCGACGATGGCGTCCTCACCCATACTCTAACCAACAAGTATGTATGCTTCATATGCCTCCAGGTCGTGTGGCTGGTTCAGTGAAGAAATGACCCAAAAGTGAAGGGGAAAGGAAACACCCATCTTTCCAAGATGGTAGAGCCGGTTGCGTCCCATGAAAGCTTGGGACTTGACTCGACTCGACTCGACTCGACTCGACTCGACTCCATGACGCGCACGATAACATGCAGTACCCGCCCCATCTCGAGGGAGAGGAGGACTCAGCTCAGAGGAGTGACGGACCAGTTGAGCTAAACTCGCCCAGGCAAATTCACACGCATTGATACTTTTAGCAAAGAAACGTGGAGGCAACGCGTAACCCGCCCTCTCGCCTTCTCGCCTTCTCGTTGGGCCGCGGGGGAGGGACGAGCGGGAAGCTCGATGGCCGCGCGAATATGCGGGGACTCGGGGGGGGGGTTGATGATGTGGATTCGTGGAACCCCAAAGAACCCCATGCGCATGTACACACATACGATGACAAATGCGTTGAACCGGCATTGCCACGGGAATGCTTCCGTGCCTTTCATGTCAAGTCGTCTGAAACCGTGGTTTGCAAATGTAGTGCTGAACGGCGGTAGCATGCGCTTCATGGCTTTATGCGGGCGTCGGTCCTAGATCATTGGCAATGCGGGAGACGAGGAACTTGGATGGGTCTCTAGTAACTATTCTATAAATCACGAGGTCCAAGCGTGGGAACAAGCACGCCATGTCTGTGACGGGAATACGCAATGACTACTGGACTGGCACGCACGGTAGATGAATGGTCAATTAGTCCGTAGAATCGAGAATCGAGAATCGAGAATCGAGGGGGTATCCGCTGCTGAGTGTCTCCTTCCACGATTACAATAACAATAAGCCCGCCGACTGCGCCCTACGCCCGCAGGCTGCAATGAGAGCTCACACGGCCCATTCATCGGGGTCGTCGTCTGCTGTGATGAACGGCTCGTCTATTCGCTTGATGGCAAAGTCACTGCATAGAAGACTGAAGAAACTTGGGTTAGCATCATATCGTGTACTCGATGATGAATGACCTCTTGACTTGGGAGGAAAAAAAAAAAAAAAAGACCAAGATGAGACATACCATGCTGACGCAACAAGCGCATCAAGTTCCGCAACCACCGCATCGCGCTTCGCCCCACTCACCACCCCCTTGTGTATCTGCGTCTGCAACGACCGTATCTTTTTCGAGTTCCCGTACCCAGACTGCTCCAGGACCCTCTTCGCCATGCAGTCTGAGTGAAACGAGTGCTGGCAGGGGAACACAAAGAACTGCCTGCTGAGCAGCGGCAGGCCACACACGTAGCACTTCTCCCCCGGCTCGACAATCGCATACCGGTGGTCCAGGGCCGCAATGTCCATCTTGATGTTGCTCGCCGTCTGCGAGGACTCGTCCATCTCCTTCCTCAGGCTGTCAATGTTCCGGCTGTAGTCCTCGAGTGCTTCGCAGATCTCCTTCTTGAAATCGTCAATGACGACGAAATCGGGGAAGAAGGGGATCAGGTCCTCAATCTTGAGCAGGTCGCATCGCTTGAGGAAGTCAATGGCGGCTTTGATGCCGTCCGATTTGGAAATGACCTTGCGGGCCACGGCCAGCCAGAGCTTCTTCCTGAGTGGGGGGTTGGCCATCGGTCTGTCCGCGATGACGGCCGCCAGCTCGACCTCGTCGTGGGACAGGGCCAGATCAACGGCTTGCAGATATTGACCCATGCTGGTGTAGATGTGGACGCATGAGAGTGTGCGATGATGCTGAATGCACAGCCGCAGCGCAAAGTCGGGGTCGTATCTTGGTTCGTCGCCCTGAGCTTGCAGATAGGAGAGCAGCCCGGATTCGTCCTTGGAGGCGTGCGAGGCGTAGATGGACACCAGAGTGTTGTGAATGGCGGCGTCTTTTGACCCGAGCTGGAAGATGACGTAGTTCAAGTAGCGTACTGCCTGGTTGTGCGAGTCGGGTTCGCCAGAAAAACGCCGGTTGTACTCGAGCAGTGCTGGGATCAAGCGGCGAGGCTCGAGGTCGGGGAATCTCATCAGAATGTCCACCACCTCCTGCGCCACATGGGTCATCAGCACGCTGCTGTAGCGGTAAAACACGTCGGCATCGGTTTGCTTCTTCAGCACGGCAAGGACCTCTGGCCAGCGCTCTCTCTGAGCCCAGTATGACAAGACGTAGTTGTAATCGTTCACGGCATTGGCAAAGTACAAAAGCTCGCCCTCTCTGCCGTGGCTGCTGATGATGTCATATACCGTCTTGCGGTCGAGTTCATTCTTGTACTTTTTGACAAAGTCGTGGTACTCGGTCCTGACCGACTCCGCCAACTTCCTCGATTCCGCGGGATTCAGATTCTCGGAAAGTTCAGCCTGCGTAAGAATGGTATCGTCAAGGGAGTTGAGTTTGGCCATGAAGACTTCCACCAGCCAGCTAGCAACAATGTCTCTTTGAATGATGGCGGTTTTTTTCGTGTTGGCCAACTTAGTCAGCAAGAACTGTCTCAAAGCGTCAGGCTGGTTGTTGTCGATGATGCTGAGAGCAATGTCCTCGAACGGCTTGTTACTGCGGCCGTAGAGAGTGGCCGCCTCGGACCAGTGTCCCCTCTTGGCAAGATGGTCTCCATACGCTGCTGCGACCGTCTCCTTTTGATTTCGTGTGCGGGCGTACTGCAACGCCGAGTCAAACTGCCTGTTGCCCATCATGATCTGCCAAATGTTCCTCTCTTCGTCCCGAGCGACAATTTCAAAGATGTCCTCGGACGTGATGAGCCAAAACGTTCTCTCCTGCATGTCCATGGTGAAGGCAATCGCCCTTTGACCAGCTGCTAAAACATCATGTTCCGAAACGGCATGGCCGGTCAGACGGTTCGTAACAACGACGCGGCTTCCAACGAGACTTATGACATGCCATTGAGAGAGGAGAATAGCGTCAATGGACTCCGTAGTATCAGGCTTCCGTCGCCCACTTGACTGCGACGCAATGATCTGAGACTTGGACACTGCTTTCGACTCGGAAAAGATCTTCGATCCGAGACTGTTGTCTGGTGGTGTGTTGGACAATGTTCCGTGGAACACGCCCTGTGACGACAGCCAGGCGTAAGCCCTGTCTGGTACATCCGCGCCGTGAGCGTTTGGCCTCGCAGGATCGGGAGAAACCACGACGGCAGAATTTCCTCCCAGGGAGGTCCTCGGCAGCTCATGAATCACGGGCTGCTCCGACTCGAACAATCTGGTATAAACAGAGCCACTGCCGTCATGACTGCGGCCGATCTTGCCGACCAAGTGGAACAGTCTGCTCTGCGTGCCAATCATTACCCTCCGAACATCCGATTTGCCCTTGATATCGTCGACCCAAAGTCCAGTGATGGAGCCATCAGGAAGCTTATGGAGGTTCTTGAGATGTTTGACCTCTCTCTTGTAAAACTCGGTCGACGTCTCGATGAATGCTTCGTAAATGTTGCCATCGGCGGCACCGATGAGTATCTCCCTGGTGGACGCCGTCGGGAGGGACGGGTTCCATGCCACGCTCTCGATTGTGACCCCCCGTAACTGACTCAGCGGCCGCGGCTGTCTGGATTGTGAATGGAGGTAGTAGTTTTCGCCAAGCGCAGTGCAAATGAGCAGATGTGAAGCGGTCGAGTCGAGAAACATGCGCCGGATAACACCGATTTCGGATGCTCGTTTTGGTAGATCAATATCTGTCAAGCAGGTAAGCAGGTAAGCAGATGATTTCCCAATGCCCCTGCGACTTGGGGGGGGGGCCTGTCTCCTTGTCCAGGTCTCGACTCCAGGCGCCTACCATCAATATCTTCGGGTCTCCTGAGATCGATTCGGAGGATGCGACCGTTGGACAAGGCCAGTATCATGACATTGTTCGCTACCTGTGCAGACACAAACTCGGCCGTCACGGAAAAGTTCATCTCAACGCGCTCCACGTTGAAGATGGGGAGCTCATCGACGCCGGCGCCATCGTCGGTCGGGAAGGCTGCGAAGCCGTCTTTGGGACTGAAGGACATCGGTGGCAGTCTGCGGCAGTCTCGCCGAGCCGCTCACGCTCTCAGTATTGATCACGTCTGCGCTTTGAAAAGAATGGATGATGTCGTCGTCGTTGGCGTTGGAGTAGCTCCCGAGTCCCCACACTTAATGCATGTGTGTGGACGCACCAAAACGCAACCCCACGCAGACGCAGACACGCAGACGCAGACACGCAGACGCAGCAGCGTCGGGGCCAAGTCAATGGGGTGTGTTGTGTGTGTGTGTGGGGGGGGGGGTGTGCGACGGAAACCGAGTCATTACATCACCGCTCATAACTTACGATATTGCCATTCATTGAGCGCGCAGCAGAATTGCTAATTGATCAAGCACAAAGTTGAAGCCACTGCTGGCCGAGTCGATTCCTCTTTCAAAGATCTAATACTATACCTAGGCGCCATAAATAACAAGCGTCTCCGCCGCGACGCTTTGGTCTTTTTTTACACGTAGGACACACGCCACAACGCCAACATACACTCCTTATACGCAATCCCGAGCTGTCATGACGGAAAGAGAATGGAAGGATCCCCCCCATGTTTCGCTATCCCAAATTTTTTTTGTCGCTCAAGGCGACCGAGTGATTTTCATACTCGCTCTGTAGAGTGACTGATATTACTCGAGGACTTCGAAGACGCCGGGGATTCAGCGGCGGCGACTGGTTTTCTTGCCACAATAACACGCATCGTGAGCGTCATGGTCTTGCACGTTTCTTCATTCTGCGCACGGTGTGCAAGCTCCCGAGCCGTTTCGCGAAGGTCCCTCAGAGCAATGTCTGGATCCCAGCCCCCTTCTTCTGTTAGTGTCCGCAGGGCGTATGCCTCCAAGCCATCTAGCCATGCCATGAGCCATAGCTTGCCCACCATGTCTTCGTGAATGGCCATGGGGAAATGCTTTTCTATGACCTGGACATCAACAAACCCGGCCCGCCTGAAAAGATCTGCATCAAGGTGGTCGATGCCTCGTGGGCGGCCGGCTTTCTCTGCTCCATCGAAGAGATCCTTCATGATGCGGAAGATGGGGGCGTCGGGGGGGAAGCTTGAGAAAAATTGATACGAGCCTTCCTTCCCATCCATGTCCGAAATCTGAACCCAGCCGCCGGGCTTGAGAGAGTCATAGATGTTTTCATAGAAGGAACACCAGTCACGGAAGGATCCCTCCAACATTCGGACATGGACGAGATCGTAGTGCTCTGTAGGTCGATCCCACTCTTCTGCGTCCTCGATCTCGAAGAAGACATTCATCGGAACACCACGAGTTTCTTGTATCGCCGATATGTCTGTTCCCACAACCTCGCAGTCGGGATAGAGCTCTGCGAAGCGTATCGCCCATTCGCCAGTCCCGGTCCCCACATCGAGCACATTCGACGGATTGTCGATGGGAGCCAATGTGAGCTCCCCGTCGAAGGCATGCAAGATTACCTGGTGTTGAATTGTGAGGCGAAGCTGTTCAGTCTCATCGTTTGGCATGTGATAGTTTCTGCAATAGCTTCTGCCATTGATTTCGCGATAATCAAGGTCCCGCGCCCACAGAGACCGTGTTGAAGAGCCTCTGAAGAGAGTGAGATGATTGGGTTAGTCGCTTCATCGTTGACCAAGCTTCACCATGGAGATCGATCGGTATGATGATGTTCTACCGGAGATATATATAGTAACCCTGTTGGCTTACCTGTCTGAAAATGCTCTCTCGCAATAAGATGTGTAGGCTGTCCCACATTCACTTGGCGGCCGATAATAACCTCGCTGGGGATACAATGTCCTTGTCTCACAATCTCGGTCCGAACCATGACACTCTTCACTTCCCGCATCATCTTCGTCTTCATCTTCATCGGAGCAATCATCAGAACTGGGCACGTCGTTGTGACTGCTGGAGATGCTCGCCATGGTTGGCTGGATTCCTTGGTTTACACCCACGCCGCCGTCCTTGGATGTGCTTCCACTGGCTTGTCGAGTTGGGTGCAGGCGTGCGCCTTCCATGTCCCCAACGTGATCAACGTCGGCAGTCAAAAACTTTAGGTGCACCAGCTAAAAGCAAGTAGTAGGTGTTGAAATGATCGCGGACGAGGAGGGCAGCCTTGGCCTTGATGTTGTAGTTGGTTTATGCAGGGGGGCCCACCGTTGAATCGTCAGCGAAACACGTAAATGGTCCTTTTTTTGCGAGCAGCCGGCAATTGAAAGACGTGCCGAGCATGTACGGACTAAGACGGGTTCAGCTCGGGGCACTCGGCGACGGGGTCTGGACTTCTCGACGCAGGTTTGACGCAGGTTTAACGCAGGTTGACGCAGGTTAACGCCAGCTGCCAGGGACACGCGTGATTTACCCGAATGAGGTGGTGGAACGAAGGCCGGGATCAAAGGTAAGAAGCGAGCGAGAAGCGGCAAGAAGCGAGATGTCTGGTGTCTGGTGTGTCTGGTGCGTCTAGACGGTGTGCGGCACCGGATGGCTGCTGCAGGGACCTCTTTTTTTTTTCCTTTTTTTTTTTTGAGCACGGACCCGGGGTAGGGCAGGGCGGGGCGGGCAGGGGCCCCAGCTCAGAGTGCCTTCAGTCATTGCTCTCTTCAACCACCAACAACAAACCAATATTTCGACCATATAATAATAACGGCCCCCACACATGCCCAATTTCAGGCTACCAGTTGTTGTATTCATTCCATTGCGCGCGCTTCGTCACCGTGCGACAGGACAAGATATACACCCGGTCCCGGTCCCGGACAGACAACTGACTATTAATATCGTGGCTTAATCCTCTTCTTCTCCAAGAGTCCTACACGGTTCGTGTAACAGAAGGATTCGGCTTCCGGCTTCTACTCCGTATGAGTAAAACAAACGCGCAGTTTCGTACAGAACTCAAAATACGCAGTACTATTAATAGTAACTAGTCCCAAAACAGAGGCAGTACCTTGTGCATGTATTTTTTGAGGTCCTTCCACGGTTTCTTCTACAAATAACATAACAATACATACGCAGCACCCTGATTAGTAATGAGTCCTAAAACTGAAGAGGAAGGAGCCTCTCCCGCTTTGGGCCTAGTCACTACTGTGCATCGGGCGGTCGCCCCCCTGTCACAGATCACGTGCACAATTGTGCAGTATAGATAGTGCCCCACAAGGGCTAGCTTAGAACAATTATTATCCCTTTCTAACACACGGTTATAGTTTAGTAGTAATTGCATACTATAAGTGCAAAAACCAGAAAAACTAGAACTAGAAATTTTAAATAATTACTCTTAGATATTAAAGTAAATACTAGATAAAAGACTAATTATAAAGGGATAGTGCCTCTAGAGGTATATTAATATAGTTAACCTAATAATCCTAAATAATTAGAGAGAATTAGTATAATATTTAGTAATAAATATCTTACTATTTAATAACAAATAAACATTTAACTACCTAGTTAATAAATAGGTAAAATAGAAGTTAAGATTCTATTAATTTCTTAATAAATAGACATAAAAAGCTAGATAATTCTTACCCCTAGATATAACTAATCTAGTTATAACCGTAATAAGTCTAATAATAAGTGTAGTAGTAAAACTATCCTAACCTATAACCTAGATAATAGGCTATTATAGGTATAATTCCTAGGGTCCTAGATTTAGACTATTATAATTTAAATAGACTTAGAGTAAGGTAGTAGTGGAATTAATTAATATAATACTAATAGAATATCTTATTATAATAATAATAGAATATTTAGAGAACTTTTACCTAGGGATAGATAATTATAGGCATAATTTTTAGCTAGAAAAATACGTTAAGCATAGTTCTAAGCTAGATATTTAGCTAGATAAGACCTTATGCGTAAAACTACCTATAGTTTAATAATTAGTAATATTATCCCTAGAATTAGGAAGGAATAGTCCTATAATATATAAGTTATTACCTATTACACCCCTTAACAATTCCCTATCTAGGTTCCTATCCTATTAAGTCTTAGAGGTAAACTAAAGGTATTTTATAAATTCTAGAGCATTATTAAGATTATATAACTAGATATTATAAGGTTAGAACATAATAGACTAATAATCGTTAATAGTAGGGCAAGGGCTACCACTAGATTAATGCTAATTATTAAACTAGCAAGCCTTAGATAATATATATTG